>CM069451.1:59795901-60043494 GCA_035610835.1 Ophiura sarsii
GCCCACCCCTGTTTTTCTCAATACCTACCAACAAACAATCCCTTATAAGCGCCCACCTTTTCAAATGGTCAGCATCCTCAAATGACCACTTGTACATATCTTTCATTTAGTACATGAAATGGTCAGCCTCCTCAAATGACCATCAAATGGTCAGCATCTTCAAATGACCATCAAATGGTCAGCATCTTCAAATGACCACCAAATGGTCAGCATCTTCAAATGACCACTTGTACATTTTATTTAGTACGATAAATGAGTTTTAAAAAAGGTAACATAATAAGCGCCCACCCAAAATGACTTTGCTAACCGCCCTGGGCGCTTTTAATAGGGATAATACTGTATGTGTAAGATCTGGAATATGCGGAAATCTTTTTTTGTTGTTGTATTCTTTGGATGTTTCATAGGGTCACTTGAGATAAAAATAAAAGAAAGAGTATGAGTTTGGCAATATAAACAATATTTCAAACAATTTTTCTGAAGAATAAAACAACTGAAATGACAGTCTTCATAAACCTTAATTAAATTATCCGCTTCATTCAATCAATCAAAAATTACAATCAAATTAAACATGTTGTGCATTTTCCATGACCGAATCGAAACCACAACACTATCAGTCAATAGTTAGGTCACCCAAGCCCTATATAAAAGCTATGAAGATTGTTAAACGGGGTCAGTAGTCACAAACATGCACAAACACAATAGTCGAACGACCTTGCTATTGTCAAAACTCCCTACACAGAGGACTGCAGTGCAAATCTGTACGATGTTCGCCATGTAATGTCTATGGCGCCTAATGGCGGATTTCATTCCGTGGTATAAAGCTATGAAGTTTCCGTGGTCTTCGCTATCTCCAAGCAGATAGAGCAATACGTACACGGAATTTTTTGTAGACGAGGGTTCATTTCATGATTTGGTGAGGTTTAGAATGAGTTAGGATTCCTGTAATTTCGAAGACCACAGATTTTCAAAACGTGAATTTTCCAACATTGTACGACATAAATTTGGTCACAAAACGTGTTTAATACTATACATTTTACCGATCTGCAGATGTTATTGACCCTCCTCTAAAATTCTACCTGATTTTTAGCACGTTTCTCAGTTTTTGAGATGCCCAATAGACCATTTTCCGAAGCTATATCTAGCAAATATTGCAGTCACTGATACTCCATTGTTTTCTTGCGTATAACAAAATATGACATGCAGCGTGACCTCCCTACTGACTGCTATGAAATCGCTGGTAACAGCTGATAAATCCGTCCGATAAAGTGACAGCAGACATTGTTCTGGCTCAGAAAGCAAATCACCGGGGCAAAAGTAGATGTTCTGATTCCTGGCCCAATTTTCAACTTGATGTTTTCTATTTTACACGAAAGGTCATCCTTAAAATTGTCGCATTCCAAAGTTTGAGTTGCATAACTCCAATAGTTCTTTTTTTAGAAGCACAAGGTCACACTAAATTTGCCCATTGAGTAGTTCATAAACTGGCAGGAGGTTAACCACCTTTTGCAGTAATTCACCACATTTTAGCATATAATTTCTAAATTGAACATTTCTGGACCCTAAGATTTTACAGACATGAGAAAAATATGGAGATTCTTCTGATATCAAAATATCTTGATGTGAAAAAACCAAAAATAGCACCAAAAAAGTGATCGGGGACCAGTCATGGGGACCAGTCAAAACAACACCGATATATCCTATGTTATATGCAGGAGGTCAGGAAAGGAATTTCAGACCAGGGTAAGTCATGGGGACCAGTCAAAACAACACTTTTTGAAGCGAAAAAGGTAGTCGACCATACTCCACTGAATGTCATTTTCTAAATAGCTGCATATAATAGCTCGGATTGTTCTTGAAAATGCCTTCTTGAAAAAGAGTTCTTACAATAAAACTCGGAACGGGCGAAGATAACACTCTGGATGGTTTATAATGATAACGTCAGTTTGCTTTCAACATGCTACTTTAAGAATTATAGAAACAATTCAAGGGCTAGAAAGGTTGCATTTTGTGAGGTCATTAGCTTAGCCACTAGACTTCCATCAATAATGTTGACACAATTGACGCGATAATTCAACAATGTATCTCGTAACTGTCAATTATCGTCAATCTGCAAATTCTATATATATATATTTCCTATATTTAGTTATATATTCAATGCCTCACACTTATCATTTTGACCACAAGTGTACAAACAAATGTATAGAATCTGGTAGCAAATTTAAAGGATGTACTTTGAAATTGTATTATGAATATCTGATATACGTTATAGTTAATAATCTAAACGCACCATTTACAGCATTTTATCCTAAAACAGTGCATATTGAAACCCCCTCGTCTATGTTGTACGTTCATTTATCAGTTCAACATGAAATTGACGAGTCACAAAATTATTCATATGGGTGTACTTGGCATATTGCCCATTACACGCCAGCTGTTTTTCTCATGGTATCATAATCACATGATGCAGAGCATATATAGGAACTGTATTAATAGAAGTTCACAATTAGTTACATCTCCAAAATATACAGAGCTATAGCCCAAACATTACCAACCGTCCGATGTGTTATCATTAGTTCTTACATAGTGGGCGTGGTTTTGGATGTCAATAGGCAATTTGATTGGTTTTTGGGTGTATCCTTGGTGTAATTCGTTCATGAGTTAGACTGATGTTAAGACTCTATTACTGAATAAAGCTGTCTAATCCTTTAATCCTTTAACACAGTTTAACACAGATTTCGTGCTAAGCTAATTCCGTGCAGAATTACATGAAGGATAAACCGGTTTTTGACCGATATGTACTATAAGATGAGACAATGGTATATTTTTGTTATTTTATGTGTCGTTGTGTATGGCCGCCTGTGGAGACCACACACGACTCCAAATATGGTACAGCCTATAAGACCATCGTATATGGTCACGTTTTTTTACCTTGGCACCCAAAAATGGTAGTTTTCTTACATTTTAATTATTTTTTTGTCTTTAGGTTATTGTATTTGGTTAACCCTCGATGAGATTGACTTGTGTTTGGGCGTATTTTAAAGGCAATTTAAGACCCTTTAATAATCTGAAGAGAGAAAAAATCTATCACTTTTGCTTTAATTAATATAGCTCATTAAGCATAATTAGTCAGGGTGGTTGAGGGAGTGGAGGAGGAGGGAGTGGAGGAGGAGGAGGAGGTAAATGTCTATATGTTCTCCGGTGTTTGTTAATATTTGTTGTTATATTGTCTATTGTAAAACACAGTAGGTTGGTAAACTGCTTTATATAGGTTTTCCCAGTTAGTTTAACACTCTTTTCATTATATTTCATATCTCGTTAAGTTATAATTCATCCCCAAAATCTGACTTACGCATTTTGTTAGATAAATTTCGTCAATGAGCATTATATTTCAAAGTATGATCATTTCATTTAATTCAGTGGTCATTTCTTTTCGTCAAGGAAGGATTGAATTCGTATCACCTGATGGGTAGCGGGTCTATGCACAAATATAATTCGTCTTTGTTCATTATTTTTAATACTTTTATCACATATATTCGTCAGGTGTTAGAAGAATAGGCCTACATATTATTGCAGGTTAGATTTGAACCACCGACAAGTTGGTGATATAAATCATATGAAATAAAAGAAAAAAAGAACGAACAAGAAATAAATAAATAAATAAATAAATATATATATATATAAAACGTATAGGCCTATAGCTGGATTTTACATGCTTCTGGGCAGGACGTTCCACATGGGACGAAATAAAGTGAACTGAATATGAAACTATTTGATCAAAGACGAAATAAATGTATACATTAGTAGGTTACCGCTGTATCAGACGAAATGCAAGTGTGTTAGGACGAAATAAAATGAACATTAAATGAAATTCATCGCGCAAAATATGAATATACTTGACCAAAGACGAAATTTACTTTAACAAATGCAACCTTCAAAATGTTGGGACAAATTCAAACTTAACGAGATATGAAATATAATGAATAAAGTGTTAAACTAACTGGGAAAACCTATATTATATTATATATAATATAAAATAATATAATATAGTCTATATGGGTGAAAATGGAGCATTGTCCTGTAATAGAGGTTTTTTAATTCTTAGTCTTATGTCAGATTAGTTCTAAATGATGCAAAAATGATTGACATCATTTACTTTAAAGTATCAATAGTATCAATTAAGCTAATTAACTAATTTTCTTATCTGTTTAATGAAGTCGGATGAACCATGTGCATATTATATGGTCATAAATTCATTTTTATATAGGTTTAAACGTTTTACTTTAATGAAAATGGAAAGGAGTTATCAAGGTTCTGATTTTAAAGTAAAAGCAATAGTCCTTATTTTTATTTGCATAATTTAGTTATTTTTTTAAAATTGCGTATTCTAACTACTCTGTATATATATTTCCTAACAAGCTGACCAATTAATATTGTATATGGCTGGATGGGTAACTTAATCAATTACAACACAAACATGCCTAGCCTTTAAATAGGTCCTACATTTAGACAATGGATGAAAAAAAGTGAATCATTATTTTGTATAAAGTTTATTTGTTACACCCTGTATAATGTTTAGGTCACCCTGTATATTCGATTTCTAGCTACCATATTTACAATCCTTAAATTATAAGCTTTCAAAATATATGGTTTCATACCCTTTAGATGTAAACTTTTTGATATATTCTACTGAAACTGCGAAAGGAGGTGTATTTCATGAAATAGGCCTGTGTAACACAAATGTAGCCAGGTTAAAAAAACATGACCATATAGCAAAACAGCTACAAACTATATTTTCTTTTCTAACTATTGTGATAATATTTCAATCATTTAAATATTTAATTTGATATTTTGTCGATAATTATGAGAAAACAAAATAAAACAAAACAAACCATTGGCCAAATTATTAGCAACTTTCACATTTCATAAACCATGCGAGGTGGTTTTGTAAATGAGAATGTCCAACTGTGTGTATGCTTTAGCATTTGGTTTGCTTACCCAGAGTCTGGTTTGAATTTAATGCAGTTTGTTCAACTCGTAATATCGCAGATTTGAGGATCATCGATTATTAAATGCACACATATTTGAAGGCAAGGAAACATCGTTTAGTCACTTGACTTTGGTGAATCATTATTTGCCACGCTGTTTAGGCGACTATCTACGCATCAACGTAGAATCGTCTAACATGTCAAGATATATGAGTGCTAATAATGGGGAACTCTATAGAGACATGTCCCCAATTAAAAGACCATTTCCAAAACATCTAAAAACACCACAATATTCTCAGTTGTTCATATCTTAGAAGCCGGCATAATTATCTTTCAGACAGAGTTAGATCAGATATTTTCATTTTATACTGACGTTGAATACACCTTAATATTACTGCAACTCTCCGCATTATACGGGTACATTTTGGATTATTGCCCAACTGCATTTTCTTCTGCTTTCCCTTAGTTTTGCTTTAGCACATGAATGCTATGAAGTGTTCTTCTGTATACCCTATCCTTAAGAAATAGAAATAAAAGGTATTTTAATTTAAATTTACCTAGGTAAATGTGGTGGCCTATTACTATGTAATAACCATTGCTTGTCAACAGAAAATTTGACACGAAACGACAGGTTGGTATTGGTAGCATTCGACTGCAACCGCTCAAGCAATTTATTCGTCATGGCCATAGTCTTGACCATGATCGCACACACAATCAATCTTCCAACATTTTCAGCAATTACCAATATGACAGGTGATATTTTAGCTCCTTAAAATGTACCAAGCCATTTGAATGACTCCGGACTTAAACTTTAACTGCGATATTTGAATATCGAGTGTTCAAACTTCAAACTAGACTCTGTAAGGAAATGATTTTCTAACCTGCAATTCCGAAGCCTGTCATTGTAATCTTAATTTGTAAATAGTGCAAGTCACAAATATATGCCTACACCAAAGCAGGTCGGTGTAATTTGAATACAGATATTATACCAGTAAATGATCTCCTGCCAAAGAGATTAATATCTACATTCATTCCATTTATCAAATATATCATTGTAATTTTAATGTAATAAATATAAGAGGACCTGACGTTTCGATTCTAACATAATCTTTATCGAAGGTAAAATGACAGAATACAATACACTAACATATATATAGACATGGGAACAAAGGGCAGGAAGTGACATGGGATAATGTAACACAGTGGGGGTCAAAGTGACAGATGGATGAATAGGGGAAGGTATAACAAACTTGACAGCTGATTGATGAAGTGGATAATGTAACAAAAGGATGACATAGACAAAGGGGAGATTAAAAAGTAAAAGGCAAATGGGATATAATAAATGGAGAGTAAAATCTATAATGGTGATTGACAAATAAATAATAAAAATAGATGTAAATGTAAATGGTAACAAGTAATGGAAATGCACTGGAACGAGTAATGAAAATTACTGTGCATAGGAGACAATGTCGAAAATGAAAACATAGTGTCACACATAACAAGTAAAAAATAGGAAAATAAAAAATAAAGTGAAGAAAAAGTTGAAAAAAACAAATGGGTAAAAAATACAAGTGATAGGTTGCACAGATACAAATGGAGGAGGTGGTGGGGGGGGGGGGGGGGGGGGGTGGTTTGAGTCTAATCGTTCCCTTCCTGGATGTTTAGGCCATGGGGCTGAATGGTGAGAAGACGCTTCATCCATAGTTTCTCTCTACTGAGACGTACCACTTCTGAACGGCTACCTAAAGATTCAATGCCCTGTAAGATCATATCAGACATAGTGTGGTTGGGAAGGTTAAAGTGGTGTCCGACAGGTGGCTTGTTGGTGTTGACCGTCGATCTGTGTCCATAGAAGCGCTTCTTCAGTGAGTTTTTGGTCTCACCAACATACTGGACTCCACACACTCTACATGATAAGAGGTAAATGACATTAGATGTGGTACAAGTGATGTGACCTTTCGTCTTGTAGGTGGCATGGGTGGTGTGACTGGTGAAGGAATCGCCTTCCTTGATGTGTGCTTGGCAAACGACGCACCTGCTGGTCGACTCGCACTTAAGTGCGAGTGCTATGCTGCGTAGGGAGAGAATCATCAGTTAATGGGGGAATAGTAGCACGTACTAACATATCTCGTAGGTTGCGAGGGCGTCTGTAGGCCAGGATGGGTATGTCAGGAACTGCACGACGAAGACGGTCTGATGTGTGGAGAATGTGATGGTTAGTGTTGGTGATGTGACGTAGAGGAGGAAGGTTAGGATGAAATGTGGTGACAAGGGGAATCTTTGGGGTGGGGCAGTGCCATGCTGCGTAGGGAGAGAATCATCAGTTAATGGGGGAATAGTAGCACGTACTAACATATCTCGTAGGTTGCGAGGGCGTCTGTAGGCCAGGATGGGTATGTCAGGAACTGCACGACGAAGACGGTCTGATGTGTGGAGAATGTGATGGTTAGTGTTGGTGATGTGACGTAGAGGAGGAAGGTTAGGATGAAATGTGGTGACAAGGGGAATCTTTGGGGTGGGGTCTTGGTTTCTAGACTTCTCCTGAAGGACTGTGGCTCTCGGGAGAGAGTGGACTTTCTTGATGGCTTGCTGGACTTTGGTGGAGCTGTGACCCCTGGTAACCAGATGCTTCTTCAAATTCTGTGCATGATATAAGAATTTAGATTCGTTAGAGCAAATACGTCGGAGACGGAGAGCCTGACTATATGCTATGCCAGTCTTACAATGGCGAGGGTGGCAGCTTGAAGCATGGAGATACTGGTGCGTATCTGTGGGCTTGGTGAAGAGATCTGTAGACAGTATACCATTCTCAGCTTTCTGTATGGTTACATCAAGAAAGTGTGCCTGTTGGTGGGAGTAATCAGAAGTGAACTTAATGGTCCTGTGAAATGAGTTCATGTGATCAATGAATGTGAGGAGGCTGCTTTCATCACTGGTCCAGATAAAGAATACGTCGTCGATGTACCGCAACCAAATCCAAGGTCGACAAGGTGCTTCAGCTAGCATTTGTTCCTCCAGCCTAGACATGAAAAGACAGGCCCATGAAGGAGCCATCCTAGTACCCATAGCTGTGCCATGTACCTACAAGTAGGTCCTGTCCATGAAAGTGAAATTGTTCTTGGTTAGGACATGGTTCATGAGGCATTCAATGTCAGATATGGGAGGACTGGAATGACCAACCTTGGCCAAAGCGGCACGGCTTGCTTCGATGCCTTCCTGATGGGGAATGTTGGTATAGAGGGACTTAACATCAAATGTGCCAATAATTGCGGTGCTTGGAACTTGGTTCTTGATGGCTTCGAGTTTCCTGAGAAAGTCCGGGGTGTCATGGATATAGGAGGGAACCTGTGGAACAAGAGGCTTGATGAAGTTATCGACAAAGAGGGATATATGCTCAGTTGGGGAGCCGTTGCCAGAGATGATGGGTCTACCTGGGTTGCCCGGCTTATGGATCTTGGGAAGGAGGTAGAAGCGGGCAGCACTGCAATCTTTGGGAGATAGGATTGTAATTTTAATTTACATGTAATAGTTTATTACATTTTGTAAACACCAATGAGCTAACCTCATTAATTTTTCCAATTTTATGACGAAAATACAACAATTTGAGGCTTAAAACGACCCCCATAACCAAAACACCCCCAAGCAGCCTCGGAACGATAGCCGATCGCCACTAATTGCTTAACCTTCTGAACCTATGTTTCCACTTTAGCGTTGGTCCGCGGATAGGCAGGGCTGTCAATGAAAACACATGCTTGTGTACTCGCCCTAAATGCGGCTTATCCGGAGCAATCCAATGGTAGCCCTACCGCAAAAATACCAAGCCAGGAATGATTTATAACTGCATACAAATCTTGAAGGGTTCTGATTCCAAGACCGCCGAATACATTCCCTTAATGAAAGCTTGCCTGCGGACCGAAAGGCTCCATGCACGTGACCATCAAGGCCGCCACTCAAGGTGCCAGGTAAGATTTTACAACCGCATACCCCACATGGCGTAACTGCATTGCAAAAATAGGTAGCGACGCCCCACCTATGCACAACAACCCAATGCAGTATCGCCGGTTTTATTTCGGATTATTGGACTGCGGAATATCGTCCCCTTTAGCAATATGGTCACCTCGGGCAAAAACGATAAACAGGACCATGTGGAGCACAAACCAGCTTAAGCTGCAAAAACATTACCCAAATAGTTTAGCTTACCCCCAGACTTACTCCAGCTTAAATAAATGGGAGTGGTGGGTGGGTTTTATTTAACTTCCGAGCACGATCCGATACGGATGCAGTCAAATGACAGAATGAACAACAACGGGCAGCAAATCACACTAGACAAAACAATCGCGGGAAAACCGAGTCACGATATGATTTGCGCGGGAGATACAGCCAGGGGGCAACAGGCACGTTTCAAATTTCTGTCAACAACTTTGGTTTCCGTGCATGCGCAGCGTTAAACCTTATTACCATAAAATTACCAACCTATGCTTATGCGGAAATGCATTGAATGTGCTGCAAGTGTTGCAGGAATAAAAATCACAGGCATTGTAAAATGTGGTATGTGTGATTTTTGGTTTTTACGTTACCATATTTAGCCGTAGTTTATTCCTTATTCTTGTAATACAACAATATCTCGTTCAGTACCAAAACAATTGTACAAGTTTCCTGTTTTCAAAATCAAATATGTATTTATTTTTACATATTGAATGTAATTCACTAGATTTATGAGAATTACAAAGTGTTGCGCGACTTTTGGGACACCCTGAATTTACTGCGAGAAATCGATTTTAGTTTGTAGTTGGTCAGGAAATCACTATTTTGAATCAATAATTACCAGGTTTGGATAATTTCAGACGCGCCAGTTAACAAGTCTGAGACATACGACCACATTATTTCAAACATATTGAGATCTGATAAATGATCATAACACCTCGATAAAAGTAAAATAACCATACTTGACATTTCAAAAACGATTTTGGATGACTTCTAATTAAATACCAGCCTCACACTGCTTATGTCTGTATGAATGTATGAGATCGCAATAGATGTGTATAGCGGTATGAATTTCAAATTATATGTATTTTTAAACCATTTTCATGTGTGGGATGCAACATAATATAATTAACTATATTTTGAACTTCATGTATGATATACACATGTCGATGAGATGACATATCATAATGGTTTATGGTAG
Organism: Ophiura sarsii; assembly: GCA_035610835.1. Taxonomy (NCBI): domain Eukaryota; kingdom Metazoa; phylum Echinodermata; class Ophiuroidea; order Amphilepidida; family Ophiuridae; genus Ophiura; species Ophiura sarsii. The sequence continues at coordinate 59,806,072 of CM069451.1, forward strand.
ATTTGATTGCAGCATTTTTATGTTATTGTCTCGTTCGAGAGTGTATGTTTTAAACATGAATTTCAAATTGAAGTTACGCGAGTAAAGGAAAATCTTTACAGAGAATGTAATCCATGATACCAATAGGTTACAATTTATCATTAATAAATTTAGCACCATGTGTATATTCATTAAAATGTTGAATCGTAAAAATAATATATCCTTTACAAAATTACTAGCATTTTGTATAGTTAGTTAATTTATAAATAGGCATTAGTTCATTGTAGTCTTCATAATGCAATTCCAATGGAATGGCGGAGATGGATCCGTAATGATCACAATGTGCTGGATAACAATAAAGTTACAGGCCTCAATCTGTTAAAAGGATTCACTCCAATCTTAAAAATCAAGTCACATGACCTGCATTTGTTGTATACCAAGACCAGGGAAACAATATCAGTCAGTCAAATACTATCTAAAAAACAAGTATGATATTTTGGATAATGAGTGTAAAGAAATCTTTATCATGCCATACAAAGCTACCTTGGACTCTAAACTAAGTTGGTTTCAATATAAAATCACACATTATATATTGCCTACCAATTCATGGCTTTTGAAGGTGAATATTGTTAATGATGACCATTGTAACCTCTGTAACCAGAGTGAAGAGACCATCCACCATCTTTTCAATGAGTGTAATGTTTACAAACTCCTTCTGGAACGAGATGCAAGCTCTATTCAAATGTATACCAACATTATCTATGTTTAACATATTACATGGTGTATATGACAAAAGGATTAGCCATCGCATTACTATCGATCAGATATTACTCATTGCCAGAAGACATATATACATTACCAGATGTCAAAGGTCTAAACCAAGCATGTGCAACCTTTTCTACCAACCGGGCCTAATTGTGATTTTGAGATCCATTCACGGGCCGAGGAGTAATAGGGGGAGGGGAAGCTAAGGAAGAAAAATCCTTAGTCCATTGCTCACTGAATACCCGCTTCTCTTCGTGTAATTTCCTCTTTTTACTCGCTGCTGCTGCTGAAAGCGCCATTTTAGCAAGGGATTTTAACACGCAATCATGCCTCAAGTTATATTTACTAAATACAGCGTCACCCTACTAATTATAAGGGAGCACACCACTAAATCAATTCGCCATTTGTGTAAACCTAGGGAGTTCCGGTTAAAGCGGGCCGCATCAATGGGGATTTTAGGATTGCTTCGCGGGCCGCAGATTAGAGGCTGGCAGGCCGCAGGTTGCACACGCTAGGTCTAAACCATCAATCCATGCCTTTAAAAACATGATTCGAGACACGATAAAGCTTGAGTATGAGTGTGCCCAAAGAAGGTCTAAACTTAATATTTGTATGCAGAAATGAGATATACTCCCAAACCATCTAAATACCTTAGGTCAAACTTTGTTATCAGGTTTCCTCTTTTGATACGTATTAGTACGATTGTATACCATCATGTTTCGCATTTGGATACATTTTATGATTGTAATTATCACCATGTTTCGCATTTGGATACATATTATTATGATGCGTATTATATGCATTTGTATTTCTCTGGATTTGTGTACTTTTCTGTATTTGTAAATGTCCTTTTCTGTGCTGCAAGTTTAAAAAATAAAAATCAATAGAAAAAATTAGTCCATTGTATTGTAGGTCTATTTATGTGTGATATGTATAGAAATAAGAATAGTAACAATAAGAGAGTACTCAAAGAGAACAAATACTCCACAACCAAACAAACCTAGATTATGATAGATTTAAGTTAAGATAAGTTAACGTTTTGATATCAAATTTGTGTTTTAGATTATCTTCTTCAATGTTCAATAAAGTAAAGAAAACAGATCAATTTTGGCTAAAATATTATGTTACCGGCCGATTTACACACGGTGCATGCGCGGATGAGAGCTGAATAATATACCACAAAATCACAACGCTAAATTGTGTCGGCTTATATAATTATATTGACAGCAAATTTGGGTTGATTTTCAGTTAGGCCAACCAAAAAAAAAGTTTGTCTCAAATGACATGAGAGACTGAAAATCCAATGCGGTCTGCGGATTTTTCTTCTTCTTCAATTCAGACCTGGTCGTTAATTGTTTGGCCAAGTATAAAATCACAGACACAAGTTTCTTTCGCCGCCATTTTAAACCCCCGGACTGTCTGAGATGAGAACTACCTTCCAGGCGCGTAGCCAGCATTGTCATTCCGGGGGGGGGGGGGGGGGGGGGGGGGGGGGGGGGGCAAACATCAATATCGTCCCTATTTTAAGATTTCTAAAAAAATTGTAAAAGGTTGCCCCAATTTTTTTTCTAGTCACTTATCTCGTGAATTTCACGTAAGTGGGGGGGGGGGGGGGGGGGGTCAAAATCAAAAAAATTGGCACAGTCCAAAAAAAAATCGCACAGTCAAAAGAAATTGCACAGTAAATGTACTACATGAACAATTTCTCGTCCCCATTTTTACGCTTCTCCGTCCCCATTTAAGCAAAAAATTTCGCACAGTCCAAAAAAATAAATCGCACAGTCAAAGAAAATCGCACAGAAAATGTACTACATGAACAATTTCTCGTCCCCATTTTTCAGCTTCTCCGTCCCCATTTTAGGTGTCCGGGTGGGGGCAGACCCCCTGCCCCCCCACTGGCTACGCTACTGCTACCTTCTGATTGGTCAGAACGATGAATATATAATATATTGCACCAATCACAGATACTGTACAGTATTTGTTTCTCTATCAAAGTACGGCCAATATAATATAAAAAACGTCAATAGAGTGAATAAATGCGTATTTTTTATTTTATCAAAAGTGGAAAAAGTTTAACTTTTGACAGATTTTTCTTTTTGGAAATGGAAGAAGAAAAAAATTTGAAAAATTGAAAGAAGAAAAAAAATTGAAAAAAAGAAGAAATTCTGACATTCTATGGAGAAATGTACAAAAGATGACAAAACATATACAATGTTAGTGATCAAGTCACAAGCTAGGTGAATTTAGAGTGATTTTAGATATTTAGTACATAGCGCTGAAATGGAAATACTTTTGCCAATATGGTTTTCCCCCGGGGTTTGCCCCAGGGTTTTTCTTAGAGTTTGACAACATTTTGTTATACATTAGCGTACTCCCAGTGTCATACTTTCACAGAAGCATGAAATCGGAAGCTAATTCGATAGAATTCAAGAGTTAGGTACAGTATCTTATTGAAATGACTATTAGTAAGCTATCCATCCATACCTTTTGATTCATGTTCATATCATCTCTCGGTCTGAATGAACAGTACAAATTATGTATCATACGTATGTTGGAATGTGGCACTGAATTATAGCTCTCACTAAGGGTATTCCATCAAATTAGCTAACCTAGAGGTTAAACTCTTGGTTAATGGCCGTGTGAATCCTATCGTGGTTAACTAACCCTGAGTATAAAGCTGGAATGTTAACCCTAAAAGATCTTACGATTAACTAACCCCCGAGAACTAACCGAGAGTATGTGCGACGTGTGAATCATCTGTAATGTTAACTGCTAATGAGATTTTTGACCTGTGACCCAGGTCTTCCCCCTAAATGAAAATATATATCCGGGTCACGCACATGTAAACAGCAATGGCGACAGGCAAAGGCGAGACAAAAATGCCAAGAGTAAGATCCGTGAATTGGACGGAAGAGGAGACAAGAGCACTAGTGAAAATATGGCAAGACCAATCCATATCTTCAGAGGTAGAGCTCGGGTCTACGAAAAAGAAAATTGTGTACGAAATCATGCAAGGTCAGCTTCATGAAGCTGGTTTTGCGTTGCGATCCGTTTTACAAATATGTAACAAATTAAAACAACTGAAGGACTCATACAAAGCGGAAGACAAGAAGATGAAGACATCTGGGACAGGCACTGATGATGCTTTAATACTGTGCCCATTGTACTATACTAGCAAAGGGTCAACGCATACTTTTGGCCATCGGAGAATCGCTCGACCTTGAGTTAACCTCAAAGCTACCGCAGTAGTATCGCTATACTCGAGGTTAAGTTTGTCATCTGGACAGGCACTCTGGGTTAGCAGTAAAAAAAAAAAAAGCTTGAGAATAACTATTCTCGAGTTTAGTGGCCGTCTGAACAAGCCTTGTGTGAGGAATGCAACAGTGAGCCTATAAACCATTTGGAAGTGAAGGTGGAAGATGCAGTGAAGGTGAAAGATGCAGACTTACCCTGGTCTGAAGTACCTTTCCTGACCTCCTCCATATAACATAGGATATTGGTGTTGTGTTGACTGGTCCCCATGACTTACCCTGGTCTAAAGTTCCTTTCCTGATCTCCTCCATATAACATAGGATATATCAGTGTTGTTTGGTCTGGTCCCCATGACTTACCCTGGTCTGAAGTTCCTTTCCTGGCCTCCTCCATATAACATAGGATATATTGGTGTTGTTTTGACTGGTCCCCATGACTTACCCGGGTCTAAAGTTCCTTTCCTGGCCTCCTCCATATAACATAGGATATATTGGTGTTGTGTTGACTGGTCCCCATGACTTACCCTGGTCTAAAGTTCCTTTCCTGGCCTCCTCCATATAACATAGGATATATCGGTGTTGTTTTGACTGGTCCCCATGACTTACCCTGGTCTGAAGTTCCTTTCCTGGCCTCCTCCATATAACATAGGATATATTGGTGTTGTGTTGACTGGTCCCCATGACTTACCCTGGTCTAAAGTTCCTTTCCTGGCCTCCTCCATATAACATAGGATATATCGGTGTTGTTTTGACTGGTCCCCATGACTTACCCGGGTCTAAAGCTCCTTTCCTGGCCTCCTCCATATAACATAGGATACATCGGTGTTGTGTTGACTGGTCCCCATGACTTACCCTGGTCTGAAGTTCCTTTCCTGGCCTCCTCCATATAACATAGGATACATCGGTGTTGTTTTGACTGGTCCCCATGACTTACCCTGGTCTGAAGTTCCTTTCCTGGCCTCCTCCATATAACATAGGATACATCGGTGTTGTTTTGACTGGTCCCCATGACTTACCCTGGTCTAAAGTTCCGTTCCTGGCCTCCTCCATATAACATAGGATATATTGGTGTTGTGTTGACTGGTCCCCATGACTTACCCTGGTCTGAAGTTCCTTTCCTGGCCTCCTCCATATAACATAGGATAGATCGGTGTTGTTTTGACTGGTCCCCATGACTTACCCGGGTCTGAAGTTCCTTTCCTGGCCTCCTCCATATAACATAGGATATATTGGTGTTGTTTTTACTGGTCCCCATGACTTACCCTGGTCTGAAGTTCCTTTCCTGACCTCCTCCATATAACATAGGATACATCGGTGTTGTGTTGACTGGTCCCCATGACTTACCCTGGTCTAAAGTTCCTTTCCTGGCCTCCTCCATATAACATAGGATATATCAGTGTTGTTTGGTCTGGTCCCCATGACTTACCCTGGTCTGAAGTTCCTTTCCTGGCCTCCTCCATATGACATAGGATATATCAGTGTTGTTTGGTCTGGTCCCCATGACTTACCCTGGTATGAAGTTCCTTTCCTGGCCTCCTCCATATAACATAGGATACATCAGTGTTGTTTGGTCTGGTCCCCATGACTTACCCTGGTCTAAAGTTCCTTTCCTGGCCTCCTCCATATAACATAGGATATATCAGTGTTGTTTGGTCTGGTCCCCATGACTTACCCTGGTCTAAAGTTCCTTTCCTGGCCTCCTCCATATAACATAGGATACATCTGTGTTGTTTTGACTGGTCCCCATGACTTACCCTGGTCTGAAGTTCCTTTCCTGGCCTCCTCCATATAACATAGGATACATCGGTGTTGTTTTGACTGGTCCCCATGACTTACCCTGGTCTGAAATTCCTTTCCTGACCTCCTCCATATAACATAGGATATATTGGTGTTGTTTTGACTGGTCCCCATGACTTACCCTGGTCTGAAATTCCTTTCCTGACCTCCTCCATATAACATAGGATATATTGGTGTTGTTTTGACTGGTTCCCATGACTTACCCTGGTCTGAAATTCCTTTCCTGACCTCCTCCATATAACATAGGATATATCGGTGTTGTTTTGACTGGTCCCCTCACATACAGTGCACCAATTCTTGGGGCATAAAACTGGAAAATGTTGAAAACAAAGTAACACATCAAGACGTATCCAGTATCCATGTAAATTACTTACCAGGAGATAATTAAGAATACACATATTTCATATTTTTTATTTAAAATAGCTAAAAAATGTGAATTTGATTCCATTAGAAAATTAAGTTATATGAAGATACAATGAATATGGGACACTTTCTACTATTTCCTTTAAATTTTGCAAGATTTTGTCGGAACATCAATGACCAAGATGGTCTGTGTGCTACTTCAAGGTGTTGATGGGTATCTGTCAGCTGTGGCTCAAATAATTGTCATTATTCCAATACATACAAAATGTACCAATACTGTCATTATTCCAATACATACAAAATGTTCCAATACTGTCAAAATGTATGACCAACTACAGGAATGTGAAAGAACTATCACGACAAGATGAACGCTTTTGATGAGAGTCATTATTGATAATAATGTTATGACCCAATAACATAATAAGCTGCACCCAAGTAGACATTTGTACATTGGCAGAAGATTTTCCAATAAGCTGACCTTATAACAGGGGTGGGCAACCTACGGCCCACGGGCCGCATGCAGCCCGCCAGTGGTTTTTTGTGGCCCGCGAGATGTCTCAAGGAAAAGAAAAAAAATCAGATCTATTTTACATCATCCAAAAAAATGAGCTAGCTGGTTAGCAATTATCGGCACAAATGATGTTCCTCAACGTGCGTACGTAGGTCTATTTTCCCCATTAATTTTCATCTGTACTGTATTGAGAATTGAGATTACGTTTTTGTGAAGCACACACACCTATTGCTTGAAAGTCTTGAAATCAACAGCAGGTCATAGGTGCGGCCCAGGCAATTTTTCACTCCTTCTATCTGGCCCATTCATTCAAAAAGGTTGCCCACCCCTGCCTTATAAACTAGAGGTTGGATACCGAGGTGTTTTTAGCCACCACTTAGAAACCTATCCAGCAAGCTCATTCTGTATAAATTATGGTAATTTGCAGCTTCAGGAGAGATATCGTATAGTGAACAAGCGCAGTGCATCCAATTCAGCTAATTACATGATGTCATTGTCTGGCCCATCCATACATTTTTGGGGTCAAAGCCGTTTTATTTCAGTTGTGTGGGTTTTGCATATTGCCTTAGGATTTAGATTTTGAAGAATTGCATATTCATCAGTCAGCAGGGTGGACTGCGCATGATCGATAAGTGCCGATAATGCCAATTCTAATCAGACTGAATATAACAGGAAGGTTATGGAAATGGGGTGGGGTATGTTGAAGGGAAGAACTGATTTTGTTCTCATAACATTCCACACAGGAAAAAACTTTTTGACAATTTTACTCTTTAAGTCCTGTACACTGATATGCCAATATGTAGACAATGTCACCACTTGTTGATCAACAATGTTAAGTGCCCGGTTCCATTCCATGCATGGGGGAACATGTATTGACTGTTGTATTGACTGCTGTTGTTATGACTGGTTTGGTTTAGTGTATGGTTTATAATGGACAGCCCCTTCGAAAGCGCGCGCATACTCGCAGGCAATCTTTTGTTTTGCAGGTAATTCGCGGACACACTGGCAGGCAATCTTTCGTTTGTTTGTCTGCTGTGACCATACAGGTTACATCTCTATACCCTTCCAGACCAACCAAATTTCTACACCCAAGTACCCCGATATATAATAGAGAGTATGCAATGCTACGTCACTATGTCCTCATTTGAACTGAGCCTCCAAGATGGCGTCCACGGGACAATATGATTTGGTCAGTTCAGAGTACATGGAGCGGGAAATTTAATTGTCAATCCGAATACGTGACTAGCCTATACCTCCATAATGGCTGCCCAATCCATTGTTATACCGTTCCGGTTGGTTCATTGCATACCCTCTATTCACTAATAAACTCACCTTATGACCCACTACAGTTAGATAGTCTACACCCAAGTCTTGCACATTGATAGGTATTTTGCCAATAGTCTGTGCTGCATCAGTATGTAATAGAATCCTTGATACCTCATGCTTCGGATCCCTCTTGAGACATTTTATGTGATGCATAATATCTGATATAGGCTAAAAATAAAAACAAAATAAAAAACAGTGGGTGATTACACTTTGTGTCACCTCAAGTTGAGAGGTGACACAGCATGTATTCTATAGATGGGGTGACAGCCATGTTCATCAACAAAAGCAATGGTCGAAAGGACTGGGCTGTCGGATGCTTGAGGGAACATGATATGACCACAACACTGTCTACTATGCCTTATTGCCCATTTATAATGCTTTGGCGCGAGTTTTAAAAGCATGGGTCCTAAACAAAACAGGATGTGCGTGCACACCCCCGGCAAAGAACAATGGCAACTGCTGACCAAATGCCTGGCATGACGTCACATGTCACCACATCTATAGTTTGATCAGTTTCCCATTGCTGAAGCCTTCATAGTCGAATGAATTTAGGAGGACGCAGACGCGCATAAAGGTAACAAGCGCACTATGTATCTTAGATAAAGAACAAATATTTCTTGCCTATTTGGAACTGATTGAACTATATAGTAGTGAACGTTTCATAATATCGTGTATGTTATTAGTAATTACAATGCGCTGGTTGAATCCATGTAAACAAAGAGGAAAGTTTGCTGTTGTGCAGAAAGTGCTGCTCCTATCACTAGATTATGTGCTATGTCACCTCTCAAATGGAGCCGACACAGAGTTCTCAGAGATTTAAGATTGACCCAATCAATGAAATCAAAAGATCGGGACATGACGAACTTGATCTAGATAATCAACACACCATCACAAATTTCTATCTATCTATAAAATATATCTATGTACCATAGCTAAGGGGTTTGTCTGAGTGAGTGACATAGTGATAGATCTAAGACTAAAGTTGACCAGTTAGACTTACACGCATGCTGCCTGAGTTGATATCGGCGCATGCGCAGACTGATTTCCCAGAAATGACTAATTTTCTCCACTGATAGTTTAATTCCCAAAACATAACCGGGCAGTTTGCGTTAATTGATGACTGTTAAATCAATCCGTAAAGCACTCACCGTGTATCAGTGTGTTATTACTGCAAAGCAGTATCTATTGGTGTTGGATTTGAAAAATGCATTTTTATGGGGTAAAAAGATGACTCTGTGTTGGATCACATCACCATGCGGGGTAGGGGGTGAAATGCATCCAAACAGCTGACCATGCTCAGCCAAGCATCTCACAAATGGATACTAAAATAGAGTAAGGGCTCTTGCCCAAACACAAGTAGAAGAAAGCTCAAGGAAAGCGTGATCCTTTTTTCTATATTGTGAAAAGGAGTGACAAAGGATCGGTGATTAACACCTCACTGAATGGGTATGTGTTTGGGCAAAAGCCTTAAAGCCATTTGAAACCCCTCAATAGAATAAATAACACATAGAAACACTAAAAAGAAACATTACACTAAAAGGCATCACTCACATTCAACGGATGTAGAAACAAATGGAACCATAATCACAAATGTGGTGATAAGAGTTCATTGGGAGTCCACAGTATACATGCCATGTATAGTTCTTACAAAAGGTATAATTCACCATGTTTTGTGGGACTGTGGCACAAAAAGCAAAAACCCATCTAGACAAATATAAGGGCAAAAAAAGATTGAAAAACATTCCAGAGTCATATTTAACACACCCTATACAGCAATGGTGAATTACTATGGCAATACCCTAAAGTATATTTCCTTATAAACAGCACCCCTTTTTCACAGTTACCAAAGACCCATATTGAGTATTTTGAGGATCAGTGGCGTAGCCAGGGGGGGGGGGGGGTAATATTGACTGTCGTGTCGGTTGAGTTTGGCACTGTTGGTTCATTTGACAAGAGGAATCATGGAATTATGATGGTCAAAGTACGAAGACGGACATTTTTGTCCAAAATGTTCGCGCATTTCTTTGGTCGGAAAAATCTTGTCGGTTCACTTTCATTACTTGCCCCCCCCTCCCAATATGAAAAAAACCTCGCTACGCTACTGTTGAGGATTATTATGAAAAAGATCGCCCAAAGATATTGCAACCTTTTCAAACACGAACCCACCTTATTAGAGCAATTTTGCATTTTATCCCCCAAAGATCCCTATTTTTGTGATCTATATATTATATGTGACTTTTAAGTGCCTCAGGGTTCAGACAGGGGGTATCACTCAGCATAATAAGGGCAACGGTTCATGCATCCAAGAAAAACATCCAAAAGGGTATTCATTCCATGGTGCCATCAAAGTCTTTCTGAAAAGGGGGCTTTTTAACGGCAACACTCTTAATGGTATCAACAAAGTAAATTCCATCAGCATTTAGGGTTTCGCCCAATAATTTTATACGTCCGGGAAAAAGCCCGTCAAACATCAAAACAGACACATCCATATTATTATATAGATAATAATAACATGAATGTGGTATGCCATTTAGGGTTTTAAAAATATTTTTGTGCTTCACACTATTTAGGATTCATTTCAGAGGTGACACCCCCTCCCCTTCCTCCTCAAGTTATCCCATCAGGTACTTACCTGGATAATACCTGTTTCATTGTTCGCATGCATTATGGTCACCAAACATGTTGTAGGTCTGATGGCTGAGAGGACATCACTAACTTCAACATGACCTGTGACCTTTGACACAGGTACGAAGGTCACATCTGAAATAGTATCAAATTACATTTTTAATTTCAAAATTAAATAATGATAATAATGATCAACATAAAAACAACACCACATAAACTTAAAGGGTGTTTCTATTTTTATATCTTTTGATTTACCCTGTAGAACTGCAAATGTTCAGAATTTCAGACATATTCTCTAATTTACCATAGAACTGATGAAGAAGCATTAAAAGGGGTCTTACGTGGACCTCACATCACCCCTAGGGATAATGTTTTTAAAATTTTCAAAACTTTTTCAATTTTCTAAAATATGTTTTCAAAATTTCCAGAATTTCAAAAAATATTCAAAATATGTATTCAATTTTTTAGTGGTGCTGAAAATTCGAAAAAGGGTCGGTCAGGCCTGTATAACAGTGTTTTGATTTTATCGTCTCCTGATATCCATTTAAAATGTTTCACACTTTTGCATATAGTCAGTCAACCTACCTATTGTTTCATCTTGTTCCAGATGTTTCAATGGTAGTTTGATGGAGTCATGTTCGATATTTGTTGTGATTATGTGCGGTCGAACTCGATGCTCTTTTGGCTGGTCGCTATCCAACTGTGCAGTCTTGTTAGAATGCGTTTGCCAAAAATGCTTTATCGCTGTATGAATGACCCAGTTATTTGCCTGATTAAAGAATCAAAAATTGAAATAAGATAAAACTACTTAACAGCAAATATTGTACTTGGACATTGTGGAGTTGGACATAACATAAGACCCCCAGGAGAAACATCTTGGTAGAGAGCACAGCCATACGCATGCATAGAAATGAACTTTGTCAGCAAAAACATTGACCCTATATTACATAACAATGATGCAATGATTGGCTAGTATTAGGTGCTTTTTTAAAGATTCACCTTTGGAGTACATTGAACCATGCAGGGGTATGGGTTGCACGGCTGTAGAGAGGTAGTATTGCAGTGGATATAGTGATAGTTAAGGTATAGCAACACACACTGTGGCCACATATGGTGCTATCAGGGGTTGATAGCAACACACACAGTGGCCACATATGCTGCTATCAGGGGTAGATAGCAACACACACTGCGGCCACATATGGTGAGATCAGGGGTAGATAGCAACACACACTGTGGCCACATGGTGCTATCAGGGGTAGATAGAAACACACACCGTGGCCACATATGGTGCTATCAGGGGTAGATAGCAACACACACAGTGGCCACATATGGTGCTATCAGGGGTTGATAGCAACACACACAGTGGCCACATATGCTGCTATCAGGGGTAGATAGCAACACACACTGCGGCCACATATGGTGAGATCAGGGGTAGATAGCAACACACACTGTGGCCACATGGTGCTATCAGGGGTAGATAGAAACACACACCGTGGCCACATATGGTGCTATCAGGGGTAGATAGCAACACACACTGTGGCCACATATGGTGCTATCAGGGGTAGATAGCAACACACACTGTGGCCACATATGGTGCTATCAGGGGTAGATAGCAACACACACTGTGGCCACATATGGTGCTATCAGGGGTAGATAGCAACACACACTGTGGCCACATATGGTGCTATCGGGGGTAGATAGCAACACACACAGTGGCCACATATGGTGCTATCAGGGGTAGATAGCAACACACACTGTGGCCACATATGGTGCTATCAGGGATAGATAGCTACACACACTGTGGCCACATATGGTGCTATCAGGGGTAGATAGCAAAACACACTGTGGCCACACAGTGAAATCAGGGGTATATAGCAACACACACTGTGGTCACATATGGTGCTATCAGGGGTATATAGCAACACACACTATGGCCACATATGGTGCTATCAGGGGTAGATAACAACACACACTGTGGCCACATATGGTGCTATCAGGGGTAGATAGCAAAACACACTGTGGCTACATATGGTGCTATCAGAGGTAGATAGCAACACACACTGTGGCCACATATGGTGCTATCAGGGGTAGACAACAACACACACTGTGGCCACATATGGTGCTATCAGGGGTAGATAACAACACACACTGTGGCCACATATGGTGCTATCAGGGGTAGATAGCAAAACACACTGTGGCTACATATGGTGCTATCAGAGGTAGATAGCAACACACACTGTGGCCACATATGGTGCTATCAGGGGTAGACAACAACACACACTGTGGCCACATATGGTGCTATCAGCGATTTAGATAGCAACACACACTGCAGTATTTGCCACCCGGGAAGCTTGCAAGTTATCACTGTGTTGTCAACAAAGTATTAAACCATCAGACCCAATTTCTATTTTATTGTGTTCATTGTACATTTTATACCAATAAATTCATGTTTCCTATTAAGATTCATGATTTAAAAGCATAATAATTCATGATTTTATCGAGCAAGTCAGAATTCCCATGTAAAATTGCCGTAGTAAATCACCTCATGAATATCAATTAGCTCATTATCGGCAGTGTAACGTTATGGGAATTTTCAACTGAGATCAACTGGTGTTGGGAAACCCATGTGCAGAAATGTATAAATAATAACTGGCATGCACAGTTTATTGGAATACCTTCAGAAGGAACCATTCCAGCTTAAAAAAGTTATAATGGTGACGTAGGATTATGTTTTGGCCGGATTTTGAACGCCATTTCCTAAAAAGACCATGCAACTATTTTCAAAAACCTTAACACTAAAATGACCAAATTAAAATAACAATATCGAGTTCCTTTTAATTTCAAAACAGCAACAATTCCAAATCAACACACACTGCACGTAAACACATTATCTGTGTGGTGAGGCTCAATCAGGGTGTTGGTTTCCATAGCGCTGTTAGGTTGTTTTACTGTACTTAAGGTATGGCGGAGTTGCTGAATGTATCATATTTGGTGCTATCAGGGGTAGATAGCAACACACACCGTAATAGGATAATGGCGCTATCAGGGGTAGATATCAACACACACCGTAATAGGATAATGGGGCTATCAGGGGTAGATAGCAACACACACCGTAATAGGATAATGGCGCTATCAGGGGTAGATATCAACACACACCGTAATAGGATAATGGTGCTATCAGGGGTAGATAGCAACACACACCGTAATAGGATAATGGTGTTATCAGGGGTAGATAGCAACACACACCGTAATAGGATAATGGCGCTATCAGGGGCAGATAGCAACACACACCGTAATAGGATAATGGTGTTATAAGGGGTAGATAGCAACACACACCGTAATAGGATAATGGTGTTATTAGGGGCAGATAGCAACACACACCGTAATAGGATAATGATGTTATCAGGGGTAGATAGCAACACACACCGTAATAGGATAATGGCGCTATCAGGGGTAGATAGCAACACACACCGTAAAAGAATAATGACGCTATCAGGGGTAGATAGCAACACACACAGTAATATGATAATGGCGCTATCAGGGGTAGATAGCAACACACACCGTAATAGGATAATGGTGTTATTAGGGGTAGATAGCAACACACACCGTAATAGGATAATGGCGCTATCAGGGGTAGATAGCAACACACACCGTAATAGGATAATGGCCCTATCAGGGGTAGATAGCAACACACACCGTAATAGGATAATGGCACTATCAGGGGTAGATAGTAACACACACCATAATAGGATAATGGCGCTATCAGGGGTAGATAGCAACACACACCGTAATAGGATAATGGCGCTATCAGGGGTAGATAGCAACACACACCGTGATAGGATAATGGCGCTATCAGGGGTAGATAGCAACACACACAGTAATAGGATAATGGTGTTATCAGGGGTAGATAGCAACACACACCGTAATAGGATAATGGCGCTATCAGGGGTAGATAGCAACACACACCGTAATAGGATAATGGCGCTATCAGGGGTAGATAGCAACACACACAGTAATAGGATAATGTTGTTATCAGGGGTAGATAGCAACACACACCGTAATAGGATAATGGCGCTATCAGGGGTAGATAGCAACATACACCGTAATAGGATAATGTCGCTATCAGGGGTAGATAGCAACACACACCGTAATAGGATAATGGCGCTATCAGGGGTAGATAGCAACACACACCGTAATAGGATAATGGCGCTATCAGGGGTAGATAGCAACACACACCGTAATAGGATAAGGGCGCTATCAGGGGTAGATAGCAGCACACACCGTAATAGGATAATGGTGTTATTAGGGGTAGATAGCAACACACACTTTGATACAATTATGGTGCTATCAGGGATAGATAGCAACACACATTTTGTGCAGCCCTGTCAAAACATAATGGGTTTTGGGGAACTCCGCCAGTGCCAGCTGCCCCTGCATGGGTGCCACTGCTCTAAAGTCACACAGATTTCAACTAAAATGTTAAGACCATACAATTCTCATCCTGTAACCCTTACCTCAGTACCACCTGATGTGAATATGATATCTTCACTAGCGCCCCCAACCATTGAAGCTATGTGTAACCGAGCAGCATCTATTATTGCCTTGGCCTTACACCCTAGAAAAATAGAAAAAACAAATCGAGAAGACAAATGTAATACCATATTTTGGTAATTTGATATCAGCCATATCAGCAAGATATCCCCGGGAAGGGGGGGGGGGGGGGGGGGGGGGGGTGTAGCACTTACATATTATTGACAAGTGTCATCTACCTGTCAATAAGCTTGTACCTTTCCTCCAACAGTTTGCACCTCAATGCTATTATAATTCCGAAATCCACACTCAATTAATGTACATTCGTATAGATGAGGTGACCGTTGTTTACATCAGCTGTGTTTACAAATTGATTAGCGCCTGGTCTAAAGACATGCTAGAGGTACTAGTCCATGACTACTGCATACATTACTATATGAAAGCAAAACACACATCACTGAGCGCCAATTTTAAAAGCACATGCCCTTATGGTGCGCACGCAAACCGCCGGGCAACCAGATTTAGTACCTGGTCTCTCATTGTGCTTAGGGATGCATACCATGACTACTGCACTATTACACCGTAAGCATGGTAAGTAATGATCAATCAAGTGTGAATTAAAGCACCGTTCCCTGTAGGTGCGCACGCAAACCGCCGGGCACTACGTCACCGGTCACACCATCTATTGATTGTAAAGGGGCCCAGAATGATTTATACCGGAAAAGGTGCATTTATTTAGCCATGAATACCATTGTTATCAGTCAAAGTACTTATGATTTTAACATCTATGCACACTTAGCTTTCTGTTGAAATTTTGAATTTTAAAAATCTGACATTTCTAACAGAAAATATGGACTCTTTTGAAAAAAAATGTAAATTTCAAGTTTGACCAAAACTACCTTTTTTGAAACTCATAACATAATTGACCATGTAATTTTCTTTGTCCTCTTTTGATTTCCACTACAAAATTAATATATATTAACTGTTGGTCTTGTTTTATGAAACAATCCTTGAATGTGGTGAAGGAATTGTTCTGCTTGAGTGATTTATATCATACTTTCTTAAGCAGCCGTTTTAAAGTTTGGTGTGAGCTTTATCAATTGAAACTCGCTGAAAGTGAAAAACAGGTTTTCACCAATTTTCTATAATGTCATGCCGTATTGGAATGGTTAAAGATATTTTGATAAACTAACAGAGTTTGTAGGAAACATGTTCCCCATTATAATGCAGGCATTATACTTTGACTGCAGTGTTGTTTTCATGATTTCATTATTTTTTCAAAAACATTATAAATCTTTCTGGGACACCCTGTATTACTTTAAAAGCATTGACATAGCCTCAGATCACCTAGATGTATTTATACATCCTCCAGAAGAAATGGCTATTATCCTGATCCTAGACATTCATACACCACTGTGTTATATTGCATCATGAACATGCATTGGGCCTAGAGTTTGCAGTAAGCTGCCTCGTATGGACACTGGATTGGGGTAGTCCGTGATTGGGGTCAAGTTAAACAGAGGATCTACATTTAGATCTACAAATGGGCAATTCCACACGTTGCGGAATGACATTTACACACAAAAATCCACTTTCTTTTGGGTGTAAAACCCAGAGATTTGTAGTTACTCCCCATTTTACAACTTTATTTGATAATAGCGATTGATACTCAAAAAATAAACCTAGGGAAAAAATTAAACTGCGCTTCCAAGTATCCTAATTTGCATATGCAAATTTGCGTTGCGGAATGACGCAGACGATTGGTTTTTTTTTTACATGTTTACACAAAGTGAAAACTCTGTGAACTTTTTAGAGTGTATCATTATTGAAGTTACTTTTTAGAAGGTTTGAAGTGTTAGCTAACTGACAAAAGCATTTTCATAAAACTTAATCATCAGTTAGGATCTCTAGTAGGTCATCAAAAAATAAAAGTAGGTGTTGCGGAATGACGTTGCGGAATGACAGTGTGAATTTGTGTGCAAAACCCCATAGAGAAAAGAAAAAAAATGTTTTTATGCTTTAATATGCATAAAAATAAAAGAAAGAGTAATCAGTGGCATTTCATATGTTACAAATTCGTGAATACAAGTAACCCAACTATTTTCACATTGAAATCATCATTTACAGGTAAAGTAGCCATGATTTTGTGATAAAGTTGCCGAATTCAACAGCTTGCACATCAAAGTTGCCTAATTCAGCAAATTATGAGTTTTCATCAATTTTGAAACTTTTTTAGAAGTTTAGAGTCCATATTTGAATGAATTATCATAAATAAGGATGATCTTATACCAAGTACACAAAAATATCACAATTTGCTCAATAAATTGCCTAAATATAGGGATTAATACCTTTGTCATTCCGCACCGTCATTCCGCAACACGTCATTCCGCAACGCTCGTTAGGGCTATTAATTAACAGAATTTCCAATTTTTTTTTTATCATTGTGAAGCATGTCAATTGTGTGCAGAGAAAAAATAGTTAAATGAAAATAGGGTACATTTTTTTTCTTGCTATCCTAAAAAATTGTACTTTTGCGTTGCGGAATGACATGAGATTATGCAATGCATACTAATTACCTGGATTAACGAGGCTAATCGGCCGTTGATCAAAATTAAATTTATATCAAAACTTTTCACATCAGTACTACTATTGTGTCTGACATTTATTTAAACATCATACCTATGTGTCTAAAAGATATGGAATAAATAAAAACAAGCCTTTTCACTGATTTTGTAAGCTGCAAATATGCAAATTTATGCTAATTAGCTAGTTTATACATCAAAAAACATAGTATCGCTAAACAAACTAAAAATTCCTGAACTTTGGACTCTTGCCTACATTATAGGCCGCATAGAATTAAACTTTGGATGCACATTTGAAATTTTGGCTATTTGGTTGACATTTGCTTGGAATTGCCCAAATCACCTTGTAGTCTACCATTTTAGCAGTCCGGATAAAAACGACCCCCTATTGTAATCCCTCACTATTAAACTGTTTGTTATACCCAATAGACACAGGTATGTCACTTTCATAATCAAACAATTTCGTCCCCCATGTAGAATATATATTGTTGGAAAATGTTATTCATATTATACTAAAATGTGTAAAAATATAATGCCCTTTTTTCGTTCCTATAAGTTGTGCAATAAGTGGAAAAACACAAAATCATGAAACACACACACTTATTTAAATTTTGCACAAGCAACCAACAACACCCAATCTGCTAACAACCTTGCATTCATTACTTTAGAAATCTTTACCTTCTTTATAGGAGCTGCTTGGATTACCCCAGGCAACAAGTAGTGCATCATGGATGGCCTGTAGTACTTCTGGTTCCAGTGGTGTTGTAGCATTATTATCCAGGTAAATGCTGAAAAAATATAAAACAACAGAATAGAACTGTTATCGTCAGATCAGTAACTTGTATTAGGCCTTTAAAAGAGAAATGTCCCTTAGACAACAAAACGGTCATTCCATGTCAAATCAACCAAAATTCTGAAAATTTGTATGGGTCACCTCACATATTTGGCTGAAATTCATTACTAATATACGGTACCGTACATCTATGGTATAATGAACACATGCAAAATATAAAATTCCAACTCCAGGTCGTTTCGGAATTATGGCCCCTACAAAGTTTGTAGGGTACCTCCCCTTCAAGTAGGGTGATTCGTGTCATTGAATATTTTGTGTTTTCAAATGCCTATTAGAGCATCAAAACAAGTGTATCTTATCCCCCTTTCTCTCTACATTCAGCTCAAAACACCAATTTAGTCCGTCGAACAAATTCATTCCCATTTTAAGACTCCCCAAGATCATGGTTGATAGTCATAAAAAATCTTCATATTGCATATTTGTTTTGTACAGTCACATGTTGTTACCAACAAGCAATGATAGAGCCCTGATTCATTTAATCAATAGTTGGCAAGTGTCTAAAGTAGGCTCTAGACAGAAAATATCAAAAAAACACCAACATTCTTCAAGATCTTTGACCTTCGCCACAGTTAATCTCCAACTTTAAACTCACACCAGTTGTTAAAACATGTCTAACCTTTCATATGAATAAAAAGGTTATTTGGAGACTTTTCTCCTTCATGGTCAGGCAACTCTTTTGAATTTGGGTATTTTCTCTAAATATTTCTAATAAAGGGACACGAAAACACTTAATAGACACAAGTTAATAACATTGCCTTTGAAAGGTCATAACTTTATAAATACAAGAGAATTCAGATTTATCATTGATATTAATTATTTTGTGTTTCAACAGCACGAGAAGCTAGTAGCTGATTGTATGTGAATACTTAATTTTTGGGGCAATAAAAATGTCTGAGTGATATGCTGGCAATTAACATGCATAATCTAAACTTTTTGTGTCGCTTGTATTTCATTCTTAGCGTCAGTAGGCACTATCACACTACTAATTTACCATTTCTACTCACTTTTGGAGAGAAAAAAAAACCTGTTACAAAGAAAACCACCTTTGTGCCATTTTGATCATGGATAGCCTAAGCATGATAAAAAAGAACAGTTCATAATTAAATGTTCACAAGGCATCATATTCATTTACTCATACACATTTCATGTTCTATTCTAATGCTACTGATAGTGAAACAACATTGCCATTACAATAAAATAAGACAGCTGTATACAATTTTAGTGCATACCATTTTTGAAATACATCATAATCCATTTTCCAGGTCAGTCTCGTGTACAGAAACGTGTATAGTTGGCATTGATACAATTCATTCTCAGCACAAGTGATTGCAAACTATAAATACCTACAGTGTGGTCTCCACATGTTGTTGGTTTAGGTATTGCATGAATCTGATGAAAATCGCAATTTCATCATTTTCAAGTTTACTCAAAATAATTGTCAGTGTGTGACTTCAAAATGCACTGAAATTTTATTAATCCTGTAGAAAAACTCTAAAGAATTGATTTATAGGTGTTTCAAAGATACTCCACCTCAATTTACCGCAAGAAATTGTGTTAAACCTGGCAAAAATAGCTGTCGACGTAACACCAACAACAAACATCATATCTTTACAGTATTTGATCTTTTTTACTGGTTAAAAAGCAAGTAACACAATAATTTGACCCCTTTTACCCAAGTTTCAACCTTTAAACCAGATTAAAAGGTCAGGTTTGACCCTTTTTTCAATTTAAGTGCCAAAATCTTGTGTTGAAATGATTTAAGAACTTTTTTTATGCTGCCGTGTTTGCGTTTGCCCAGAATAGGAAATGTTAATATGGCGACCCTTGTAATATTGCAATTACGGGTTGTGCAAGTGCCCTTATGTATCAGATAAGCCTCTTTCATCTAACTCTGAGGATAAGCTTCAGTGCTACAATTGATCTTTGATTGCGTGGCAATTAATTAAGCCAGCTCATACATGATGTACAATTAATAAGTTGCGATAATAAGATACGATAATTGGACCAAGCTCCGACATCAATGCACAGTTTTTGTCGCCGTCAGATAATGCGTTAAACAAAATTCAAACATACTCATGCACGCGCCACGGCTGAATTAATTTCATTCCGTGTTCACTTAGAATGAGGAATGCCATGGAAAATCACTTCTGGGTGCACACAGAATATGCCTGGCATGCCTATTTGGAGTTTTGTCCAAATCATTATGAAGGCGACTTTTTATTAGTACATGAATGACATTGCAGTGTATATTAGGATAAGTTTGGATGGGCATTTATAAGGCTTCACGCCTTACCCTTAATAGCCCAACTACAGGTGATTACAGGCGGGATTACAGGTGGTTATGTAAAGTAAGCTTACATTGAAAAGTTACATCATCATATCTTTGACATGACAACTTCTTTTAATCATTACGTCATACTCTCAGTCTCAGACAGGCCCCTGCTACTGAGATTTTTGGCATCTGTCACTCCGATACAACGTGCAAATCGGATGGAAACAATTTTTAAGACAGACGGGACTGGCTAAATGCCGAGAACAGGACAGAGAAACAGCCAATGAAAAATAACATCGTAGTTAAAGTTATTGTACATAGACTATGTTTCTCCAAAACAAAAATGGAATGTCGCACACTTGTGATACCGCCCTCGCAAGAATGTTGGGACAATCCAGTTAAGGTTTGAACTTTGAAATGTTGTTTTGTTCGACCAAAATACGGACAATCCAACTGGGGCTACAGGACTTGGGGAACTTATCACCGTTTCGTCCGGGCGGCGGGGTTAGCCTTTGAACAAGCTCTTGCAATGTAGTTTTCATTTGACGATTTTCTAAACTCGTGCTATGCAGTAGCGCCAACGAAATATTCGTACAAGAATATTAAATAAAAACCCACACACACTTTACACTAATAAAATACATACATGTTTCAATTCAAGTTTCGCACAACCCTATCCCCGTTTAGCGTAAATAAAGACTTGGACAATTCTAAAAAATTGAGGCGGACAGCTGTAAATTTAATTTAATAAAAGGTTATACCGGCAGCATGTGCAGCGGGTGACTTGCCAATAGGTCTAAAACCATTTGGTCTAATACCCATTTAGTCTAACACCAATTAGTCTAAGACAAGTTGGGCTATTAATGTCAGCTGGTCTAACATCAAATTGGTCTAAGGCCTCGCCAACTTGATTTTTAGTTTCCCGTAACCCGCCCTTCATTTTCATGCCCGCGTTTGAATTCATTATTGAATTTTTGGAGAAAAAAATACCGTTTTTGCAATGAAAACGTCCGAATTCATGCATTTTGTGTGATGGAAATTGTCTGATCAATCGTCCGTCGTGAAATGTTTATTCATTTTGACCAGAATAGCCTTTCTGTAACTTACATATCCAAATTGACCCATTTCATTCTATGATGGTGTGCAGCGGTGTATAACAATACGTCTGACATCCACATTTTGTATAATAATGAAAGTAGTAAAAATAATGAATAATGAAATGGTTGCCTCCCCTGTTTTGAAAAAAAATGTTACGGGAAACTAAAGATCAAGTTGGCGAGGCCTAATAACCATTTATTCTAATAAGCATTTTGTTAAAACCCAGTTGGTCTAATAATAAATGGTATAATTTCCACTTGGTCTAATATCCATTTGATCTAATTTAAATCCAGTGGCGTAGCTCAGGGGGGGGCAGGGGGGGCAGTTGCCCCCCCTGACAGATACGTTTTGTGCCCCCGCCCCCCTTTGTGCCCCCGCCCCTCTCTTTGGATATAGTGCTTATATGCGGGGTAACCATTTAAAAATGACCATTTTCGCCTGCATGGTTTTGAAAAAAAAATGACAATCTTTGTGGAAAAACTGCTTAAAACCCTTATAATTGGCCAATATTTGTTGACTACAGTGCTTTTTTGACTGCGAAATTTTGTGTCCGTGGAATTTTTTTTGACTTCACCCCCCCCCCCCCCCCACTTACGTGAAATTCACGAGGTGACTGACTTGGAAATTTTTTGGGGCAACCTTTTACGAAAATTTTAGAAATCTTGCCCCCCTGAAAAAAACCCTAGCTACGCCACTGTTTAAATCATAATGGCGTCTACGTTGAGAGGCTACGGCCAAAAAGAAACCGAGACTCGACAGGAATAAATGCACTCATTTTGCCTGTTGTAATGCAAACAACAATTTTATATCAAGGTCTCGGTTTCTTCTAATTCCCCAAAGAGTATGATAACGTACGTCGTACGTAGAACTGACAATTTAGCTGTTGAGAGATTGCATGGTGGCTAAAAACTTTTTAAAATCTTGTTTTTACTATTTAGCCGCCACCTCAAACGCTTAAAATGTAATTGCTTCATTATTATCTTTAAGATTGTAAACGGCTTCAATGGTGCCATATATTTCTATATCTTTTTTTACCTAAAATGGTTTAAATTATGCATGACTTGACCAGTTTTCAGCAATATGAGGCAAACTACTTTGGTTATAATTTTTTTATTATTGCACCTGCAGACATGGTTGAACCATCATTTTTTATTGTAAAGAACTTTGTTTCTATGTATTCCATTTTCAAAGAGATACTTTTATTTTCAAAATTTTATGAACATGCCTAGCAATGCAGGCTAAACTGTCGCAGTCTTTATACAGTTTAACCCTTAACTGGACTCATTGTCCAAACATTCTTGCGAGGGCGGTGGTATCACTGTTCTCGATTTCTAAAAGAGTGACCCCTCCTTAGTATTCCTCCATGTCTCAGACTCAGTCCCTGGGGGGTGGGGTTCTCACATTGATATGGTATACGTATGTATATGCCTACCTTTTGGGTGCCTTTTCGCAAAAATTGGTATAGCGATGGGGTGGTTTTCATCACAGACCAAAGCGCCCAATTGGGTGCTTTTCTTACAAAATTGGTATATGAGAGCACCACACCAAATCAATGCGCAATTCGTGTAATCCTGTAGTAGTTCCGGAAAAGCACGAAGACTAGGCTTGTAAATGTGAGGTTTTCGGGCAATTTGTTTCTCCGGGGATGGTATGTTTGTATTTAAATGAACGAATGGGACCTATCCATTGCACCTACAATGATAAAATACGATATTTTTAAATTTATCGACCTAAATAGTACCCAGGGCCGCAGGGTGTAAGCACCTGCCTAAATGGTGAACAGGCATGCCAGAAAACGTGAAAAAGTGAGGGCGCTGTGTGCAGGTCCGTAGCGGAAAATTTAGTTTAATAACCCCTCATGAAACAAGGCTTAAATTAAAGTTGAGAGGTTACTGAAAATGGTCATAGGTGACAAGTATGCCATAAATGTAACCGGAGGGTAGAAAAGGTGTCTTGAAATTTGGCACTTTTACACATATTTCAATGAGAAAGATATTTGGTGTGGTGCTCCCATATTGATGGGTGGGAAATTTAGCCAAAACATAGGTATAGGGAAAGTCACATTTTCGAAGTCCGGTAGGCACATCCACGTACGATTTTGGCGAAAGTACCCCCCCCCCACCCCCCCGGGACTCAGTCTACCCGGTCATATTATATAATATATACTCAGGAAAGGTGAGAAGTCTCTTCTCACCTTTCCTGATACTAGACTAACTAGTAATAGTATCAATCCTATCAGGTGGCCAAATTCGGCCCCTGATAAAGTGGGCAAACATGGCCACCAAGACAAAATGCGTAATAAATTCACTATTTTTCATGTTTGAAACCCAAAATAATTGTTCCAATGGAATAAAAATCTGCTGGGGAAAGGTTTAAGTTTGATTTCCTGTTTGAATTAAGCAAATTATGATGTTTGTTGAAAGATGAAGGGCAGTTGGTCATTTTGGTGTTGGGAAGCTTGATATCTCCCAGCACTATATCTGGGGGAGCTCACTAGCCAAAATGATGTCATAGGTAGGCCTACTTGTAGCCAATTAAATACAAGGGGTGTGTGAGGGGTGTGTCCGAGACATCCACTCAGCATCAAGCAAAAGTTTTGTCTATTGTAAAAAAGTTTTAGTAGTGATGGGCACAACGGTACCATAATGATTTTTGTGATAGAAATAGGTGGAGTGTATACTCTCATCCCTATTGAATTGTGTATGAATATTGATGTATATCAAGGGGAGTATGTGGCCAATGATATGCTGGGTTTCATGACAACCAGTTATGCATGGGTTAGGGACAACCAATCAGCTTTGAGAAAAAAAGTTTGTGGATATCCTAAAATAGTGATGGGCTAACTTTATTTGTTTTCTCTCTCTTTTTCTTTCTTTTTCTTTCTTTTTGGGATTTTTGACGAATTATTTAGATATATTTATTGTCATGAGTGTGGATTAGTTTTTTTTGGGTGTTTTTGTGTTGATATATTTTTGTTTTGGGTGTGATTATGTTGTTTTAATGGCTTTTTTAAAGGTATTTTATTGTTGTTTTTCTTGTTCAGTGTGTGGTTTTTTTAGTTTTGTCTATATTAACTTTATTTATTTATTCATTAATTTATTTATGTATTTACTGTTTGGTGACTTATTTTTTAAACATTTATTTGTTTATTTATCAATGTTTTTCTTTTCTTTTATTGTTTTATGTGTTATGGGGGGTGGGGTCTTGTGAGTATTCTAGTAGATTTGGGGACAATCTTGTACTTCTTGCTTGTTTGTTTCTTTTGTTGTTTCTTTTTCTTTGTTTTTCTTTCGTTTTTCTTGGGGTGGTCCTGTGGGGATTGTCTTTTTGTTCAGGTGTGGGTGGGCTGTTTGTTTTTATCGGGTAGGGGGTATTGTCTTTATCCGGGGGGGGGGGGGGTCTTTTTCTGGATAATGGGTGCTGGGAAAAATCAAAAAACCTTATTTTATTCTAGGTTGTTGTTTTTTCTCAAGGGGGGGGGGGGGGGGGGGGGGGTATTGTATTTGCTTTTTATTGATATCATTTTCTGGATATTAGATCCAGGGAAACAGCTTCTAATATGATTAATTTCATACTTGTGGAGGGGATGTTTGTTTGGTGGTGGCTGATGTATGTAATTAGGATTATTGCTCTTTTTGTGTTCAAATTGGTCTTTATTAGCTACAAGAAAATGTCTTCCTTAGCTTTTTGTTATGAACCAACATTATGTCACCTACATGTACGCAGGGATAGCGCTACTGGGGGTTCTTGCGCGTTTAGCGCATATTTTTTCATTTTGGCGCAATAAATTAGCCGAAAATCCAAAATAACTTCTTATTTTTCAAACTTTTGTGGGGTTCAGGGTTCTACAAACCCCTAATTTAAAAACCTAGTGCTACCCTGACATGTAGTATACATACCCTTTGATGGTAGAGTAAAATGATGAGCGGAACAGAATCTGCACCCCACTTATTTCTCTGCTGGAATTCCTTGACCATGCCTACACCAATCATGTTTGAAGCCAAATTTGCCATACTGAGATGTAAATGCTTTATATTTGAATCTAGTAAAATAATGTGATGGTAGAAGATGTTGGATCAGTGTGTGCAGATTGGAGCATCGATGTGTAGTGTATGATGGCAGGTTATCAACTGACTGGCCATGTGGCATTTGTGTAACTATTGGGCAATCTTGCCTAATCCCATACACCTGGCATGGTTGCTTTTATTATGCAAATTATAATTCAATGCATGAGCTTTTACCAGGTATCTTGTTTACTAGTTCAGTTCACCTGTATTTCAAAGTTGCTATTGTTCATATGAATGTCCATTGAATATACCTTTCTTGAATCAAAGGCGTGGTCATCTGTACATGTACTAGTATGTTTGTATGATGCAATATATAGCTAGTGGCCTTGATCAGCTGGGTCATAACAGGACTAGCCACACTATTTACTCAGCTGATAGTGTATTCAAACCATGGCAAAAACTAAGCGTGTAGCACCTAGGCATAACTTGTGTAGCAATGCAGGAAGGGGCAAGGTAGGCCAACCAGCCCAGCCTCATTCTAAATGACAATGTTCATGTGAAATTCATGAATACACTTTGAGGCTTTTATGTTTTTCTCTGATATTACAAAATCCAAGTGAATCCAAGTATTTATGTTTAGAATTTGTTGCTGTTGTAACAGCATAATAACATGCTTTTTTGTACATGTATGTAAGTCCCATTTCTATCAAATTAAAATAAACTTTCAATGAAATATCTTGATTTTTGGAGGCCCAAAATGACTGACATTTAATTAATTTTCCAACAAAACATAAAATACTTTTTGGACGTTTCACAAAATGTTTAGGTATTGAGGATTTCCGTTTTGTTAATGTTAGAGCACTTTCAATGAAAGTTTGAAAATTATATTACAAACATTACAAATATTTTGGCCAAAAATGACTGAAATTGCATCATTTTTCTGGTAAAATGCAACCCAATTTTTTTCAAGCGAGTTCAGATATCGATATAGGAAGGATAGAAGATGCCATTTTGTGTGTGTGAGAGCGCTACTTTTGGATTAACTGTAAATACAGGAAAAATGTCTACTTGCCACAAAATGACTGAAATGTCATCATTTTTCTGGCAAAACGCAACCAAGAATTTTTTTGAAGCGACACGAAATATTTAGGTATTGAGTTAAACAATTGATATATGAAAGGTAGAACATGCCATTTTTTGTGTGGAAGCGCTAATTTTGGATTAACTGTAAATACTGGCAAATATGCCCACTTAGCGGGCATATTTGCCAGTACACTGGCAAATTTGCCAGGGCTGGGGAATTCGGCCACCTGCTAGGAATGGTATACTGTAGCGTAGGCCTACTTGTTACACGCCATAATCACTAAACGGAATACAAAATACCTTTCCTCAACATTAATCAGTTTTTGTGTTGCTTCCTGATCCATTGGTTGCCAATCAATCTTATCGAATAAGCTCGTGAGAAGCATAGATTTAGCAGTTAAAATTCATAAAATGATGAATCAATGAACATGACACCACTATTTACAGCCTGTGTCCCAAGCTATTTATAGACATGACCGTAAAAGGAATTCCCCTCTGACCCCGCGCAACCCAAACGCAAGCTCGGGCAGGCACAAAAACGACATACACACACCCGAGGCCCGCATCGTGGAAAGTCACCGTGACGCCCACGCCCATTAATACAATTGTGGCTGAATTATGCTCTCACTGGTGGTACAGCACAACAAGTGGACACCAACACCCGCCGCCACCAACTCGCATTTTCCTAAGTTTCATGTATTTTATTTTGAGCCGATGCATTTGTGTCATACTATCATCACTGATCAAACTCATACTGTCAGCATGTCAGTGTCATTCAACTTCAATCACATGAATCAATCAAGTCGTCTGATACTGATTACTGATTCAAGAGCAATTATTGAATAAAGAAGCGATTTGCAAATCGGATCTGCGGCGGGAATATGGATTCAATGCGACATCGTGACACAGGCGGCGTATTGATTCAGTAAAAATCATAAAAATAAGCTTTTTAAAATTTAATTAAGCTTACATTTTTAATCGAACGACGAAAGCATTTACATAGTTTAGAATATTATTATTTTGGTCAAGGAGTTACAATAATATTACCTCCTGACCTTGCTTTTGTTTTATGTTGGACTTTGAACATGAGTGATGCCATTTTTTTTTAGTACTACTAGTACTAGTACTAGTCTATACTACTTAGTAGGCCTACTTACTATTAAGTACTAGTACATTAACATTCAACTTACCATTTTTAAAGTTGACCATTAAACTTCGATTGGAAAGATGACAGCATTATCAAGAGTATACATCACGGCGGTAAGCATAGTTAAAGTTCATCCGGGGGGGGGGGGGGGGGGGGGGGTTACCATTTGAAATTTCATGTGATGATGTGTTTTTCCCGGGGGGGGGGGGGAGTCAAACATAATGGTGTACACATGCGTGACCAAATTTTTTCCAGACACCCCCTAAACAAGTTTTACCCTGCAAGCAAAATTACCCCCTAAACAAGTTTTTAGCGTGCCGAGTCCTTGCAAATTTTGACCCCTAAACAACCTAAGTTCTTGCCAGAATATGACCACTAAACAAGTTTTGTCTATTTGCCTGCAATAGATATGCCCGTAGATATGAATAGACAAAAATGTATACATGGGTATTGTTCTTTCTTGTATACATTTAAATGCTCTCAAGGAGGATCTTGCATTACAATGTAGCTAGACAATGTAAACATTCAGTAAGTCAGTCCACTCAGATCTGCTTTTAAAATTCATCAGGAAAGAATTTATTTCAAGTGAAAGGTAACATCAAACTGTATACTCCCAAAAGGCTTTCATATGCAATTGTCATAAATCCTATTTTGCTTTAGTTGTCGCGGGAGTTGTCGTCCTCTCTTCTACCGCTGTCAAAATTATCAGCTGAAATGTCAGTTCGTTGGGATTCTCCAGTCTCTAGCGCATATTGTGAACGCTACAAAACGACGGTCTGGGGGACGGTCTTTGCTATCTCGGTTTGCTATGGCGATTATGACGCTGTAGAAACGAGTGACACACATGCGTTCTCAAATTGGAAATGAGACGCTCAAAAGAAATCGCAAAAACGGGGATAACATTCTTCTGGGAACGGGGAACAAAACAAGTTACCCTAAACACGTTCGACCCTTTTTCTTCAAAATCAGCGTTTTTGATACCCTTAACGCGTGACGCGTCCAACACTGAAAAAACACCCCTTTTTACACGTTTTCTTGGTCACGCATGTGTACACCATTATGTTTGACTGCCTCCCCCACCGGGTTTTCCCCCGTAGTTGTAAACTTGTATTACTTCAGTTTAGTCAATGTACATGTACATGTATGTAAGTCGACTAAAGGCCATCTGCAATTGATTCATAGTTTCCTGTTGGAGATTTAAAAATTGGAACCAGGTGGGTGAGTATTGTTTTATAATACACCTATCAGTTGTAAGACGCACTATACGACCCCCGGGGCGGGAGAGGTGCGTCATGGGTGCGTCGTTTACCACCACATTCTTGACAGAGGGTATGTCAGTGGCACCCTTTGGTCCGTCACGAAATTGACGAAGGGTGCGTCAATGTCCGTCACTTTACATGGGTGCGTCACAGTGTACATTTTTACGAACAACAAAATACAAACTTTATAATTTAAATATATGCCATACTATACCACCAACCAGGCTTTACTTTACGGCAAACAACACTTTTCCGAAGCACCGCATGTTCTAAAATGCCTGAAATCACTCGATCGCTATTGCAAGTGTGCAAGAGTTTATGAATTATAAAGTATAATATAAATATAATATAAAATATTATTTCAAATAGTCATGAGTAATGAATGCTGAAGCTCCGTGTCATGCTGATATTCGAGCGGCCAGGGTTGATAACATCGAATAAGGGCGGATCCCCTGTGAATCAAAAGTAGTTTCATTTTCAGTGGTCACATGTTTTATCAACTTTCAGTCAACGATATCTGACAACTGGGGTGTGTCATATGGTCTGTCAGAATCAACCAATGGTGCATCACAAAATTGACTGATGGTGCGTATATTGTATGACAAAGGTCTGTCACTTTTTTGACACAGGGTGCGTCATGGTACATGAGAAGTTGACACACCTCGGTAAAGTGACGCACCATCCCCGGGGGTCGTATAGTGCCTCTTACAACTGATAGGTGTGTAAGTTTCCATTATTATTATTATTGACTATCGTGATGCGCCCTGATTTACTTTAGAATACGAAATCACATTTTAAACTATGTATGATATCGGTGTTACTTTATAAATGTGAGAACATAAAATGATGTTCGCATTGAAATCGCAAGGAATTTTTTCTTTCAACCAATTCCGGACAAAATAGGCTAAATATCATATAATGTGCCTTGATTTGCTTTTCAGGATACGATATCACATTTTGAGCTACATATGATATCTGTGTCACTAATCGGTCAATCCGCGACCAATTTGACGACATAAATGACGTTCGCGTTGAAATTGCAAGGAGGCTAGGAGCAATTGCGGACAAAATAGGCAAAATATCATATAAAGAGCCCTGATTTGCTTTTTAGGATACGATATCAGATTTTAGCTACATGTGATATCGGTGTCAATAATCGGTCGATCAGCAACCAATTTGATGACAAAAATGACGTCACATTGAAACCGCAAGTATAAATGGTGGGGTTTTTTCAACCAATTCCAGACAAAATAGACGGATACTTGTTTTATAAGTTTCCATATTATTGTTATTAATGATTAAATATCATATAATGTGCCCTGATTTGCTTTAGGATACGAAATCACATTTTAAGCTACGTATGATATCGGTGTTACTGATCGTTCAATCCGCAACCAACTTGACAACATAAATGATGGATTTTTTTTCTTCTTCAACCAATTCCGGACAAAATAGGCTAAATGCCCTGATTTGATTTTCAGGATACGATATCACATTTTGAGCTACTATTATGGGCCCTATTGTATGAATATGAACCCACACGTTCAAGTACCAGCTGCTGGAAATTGGCTACAAATGAACTTGTTGCATTGCACATGCATATTAATAAAAGTCTGGCTAGATGTTTTAACAAAGTTAGTTTTTGACAAACAACTTGACCTTTGGTTTTACATTGTTTTGTTTTTCTATTGATTTTTATTTTTTGAAACTTGCAACACATTAAGACATTTTACAGATACAGAAAAAGTACAAAAATACAGAGAAATACAAATGCATATATAATACGCTCAATAAAAATATGTATCCCAATGCGACACATGGTGATATACAATCATAAAATGTATCCAAATGTGAAAAACGGTGGTATACAATCGCTCTAATGTGTATCCACATTATTTCAAGACCAACATTGTCAAATCCATCGGTAGCGGAAAACATGGTATTACTTTAGATGGTTTTGGAGTATGTCCCATTTCTGTATATGAATATCAAGTTTAGACCTTCTTTGTGCGCACTCATACTCAAGTTTTATCGTATCATTAATCATATTTTTAAAGGCGTGGATTGATGGATTTGACTTTTGACATCGGCTGATATATATGTCTTCTGGCAATGAGTAATATCTGATTGATAGTAATGCGGTGGGAAATCTTTTTGTCATACACCGTATAATTTGTCAAAAATAGATAATGTTGGTATAAAATTGAATAAAGCTTGCATCTCGTTCCAGATACATTGTATATCAGCTCGGGATGTGAGAATCTATAGCAGAGCATGATCAAAAGCTGAAGGGCCTTTAACTGATGACATAGTCATTCACATGAATTGTATCAAAATAGATTCTTGATGTTCTATACCCCTGCAGAAAAAGCGCTGTTATCAATTTGTTGTTTTGGTTATAAGGCCCTTCACAAACGATGTTGAGTTTCCTGTTGCCACCCGCGTCCAAAATTGAAAATTACAAAATATTTAATTATTTAATTTTCATTTAGGATTTTCACCTTTAAAATGACTTTCAATAAACTTCATTTGCTACTTTCTGACTTCATATCAGCTATGATGATGTATAATCATAGAACATGATTGCATTATTACTTTGGTATCAAATTAATCATACTTGGAAAATAATTAAATGCAGTGTCCTCGATATGAGGGGTTGGAATTGGTTGCGACCACTTGTTTCAAATTAAGTAAAATAAAAAATAATTAACAATTAATAATTAAAAGTCACCTGGTCCCTTTTTGGCGACCCGCTACGGCGGGAGCCTTTATAGATGGGTTTTGTCCTTTTGGGAAACTAGCATCTTACCCACTGTTTACGTCTCACACGTATGTCACAATGCACAAAATACAGCCTCTTTCTTTAGGCATACAAACCAGCAGTGATTGTTTTGACCTTTTTGCAGTTAAACCAGTTTAAACAGTGTTAAACGAGTTTTGATCATCATGTTTTGCAAATTGACATAATTCTTGGCAAACAGTAATGAATAGAGACAAATAATAAAAGCTGCTGTATGCCAATTGATACAATTCTTACAGTGATTGAGCAAGATAATCTTATCATCAAATACTAAATCATTATGGCAGCTTTTTCACAGTAGGTTGGTTTCCTTTCATTGTAAGCCTTTTTCAACCAATGGTGTTTGTTTAAAAATAAACACTTGTTGTTTACATTCCAGCTTAAGAATTTCTGGGACCACAAAGGCCTGTTCAAACAGCCACTAGACTCGAGAATAGTTATTCCCCAACTTAAAAATATAAACTGTTAACCCAGAGTGTCTGTCCAGACGACAAACTTAGCCTCGAGTATAGCGATAACTTCGAAGTTAACTCGAATGCAAGAAACCCTTTTAGCTTTCCAATAAAGGACAAACAAAAAATGCAGATTTGTTTTGATTGTATTTTAATGCATTTTTAAGTTCAATGAACATCTTGACTGTCTGAAAATAGAATTATATGGCAATGATGTAATGTAAATATGATAAAAAGTACAGGATTGTCACACCCCCAAGCCTCGATTTAAGTGGGAGCTGGGAGTTTTTTGCCCCCCGGTTGCCAAGTTTTTGCTCCCGGTGTTTTCAAATTAAGTATAGCAAAGTATATGAGCGGGAGCTACTTTTGTCAGAAAAGTTACAAGCTGCGGGCGTAACCCATTTTTCGGAAATTGGTTTAAATTAAGAAGTTTTACATGCAACGAATACTGCCCAATAATGTTTTAGGGCTTGTCAATACCATTTTCAAGATGGAAAAAGAACAAAAAAGCTGAACCAACCAACTGTTGGGCATATTTTTTTGGTGCCTTAATCTTCAGTTGTAAAATGAATTCATATTATAATAAAAAAGGACATTTTGTGATGGGAAGTGCTGTAAAACAAGGGGGAAATATTTGGCAATTGTAGGAAGACCTTAAACATATTAAACGAAATTTAGTGGAAAACTGAAACCAGATTTTCCCAACGTGTAGTGTTAGATTTTACCCAAATAGACCTATTTATTAAAAACCCATCTAGCTATTATGTTTGGATACATCAAAACATCTAAATTTACTTTTATGTAAGTATATACAACATTACAATTTTCTAATAAGAATCATACATGCTATACCGGCCATATTTTCCTACCTGTATGTCTTGCTACGTTTCCTCCACGAGTCAAGGCTATACTAATTGCTGTCAATTGTTAGGTGCTCCTACTTTTTAATTCGTATACCAACATTTCCCACAGTCCACCACCCTTCCATTTCTTAATCACTGCTCATTCTGCTATGAAAACACCAGCCATATTATAATGCGCCTTCCGGGCGGCTATCATTATTATTTATTTGGGTCGCCAATTCCTTTAAGGATTTTTTATTTAAAACCTGCAACAGGAAACTCAAAATCAATTGTGAAGGGCCTAAAGCCATATCTCCTGTAGAGCAAAAAGGTTTACAACAAATTTAGTAACATAAATCTTGTTTAATTATATTTATATTACAGGTACTGATGATTCTGTGTGTAAGCGGGGCTTATATCAAACAGCATGATGAAACTCAGGTAGGAAGTTGAACAGGCAAAACAAAATTTGTTTGTTTTTATAAAAGGAATTTAGGCATGTGGTCAGTGGATTGTTGTACCAATGTCTTATACAGGGCTACAAAATCCTCAGGAACAGGGTTCCCAGATAGAAATCTATTCCTAGGTCACAGAGGGCGGTTAGCAAAGTCATTTTGGGTGGGCGCTTATTAAGTTTCCTTTTTAAACTCATTTATCGTAAACACTGTAGAATTTGGCAAGGTTGCACTAGCGGAAAACCATGTGCAATCGAAAAGTAAACTGTTTAAAATTTGGGGGAAAATCAACATTGAGGCGTCACTGTGGCCACATTACATGACGTCAATGTTCCGACAAACTTCAAGTGCCCTTCCGAAAACTTCGTTTATTCTCGGTAGGTTTGAGCATGCGCGATGTTGTATTGAAGCCATGAATAAAAAGCAAAGATGGCGGCTCTCTAATAGGGATAATACGGTAGTAATAAAGCTTTCAAATGGATCTGAAATGTCTAGAGAGACCAAATTAAGCTTATTTCAGGCAATTTTAACAGAATTTCATTTTCTCCAATTTTATATGTTTGTATGATAGATCACTAATCCCTCAGCCCAGATTGTGGATCATGGTATGTCTTGGGATGATAATGCTGCGACCCGTAAAAGACTAAAACGGCAAAGTAGCACTCAGGTTTGTTTCTTGAAAAATGTCTTTAAATAAATTTATAGTTAGGGGTTCAATAAGTTTTCGGAGTTGTTTATCTTGAATCGATAACGGTAAGACGGGTTTATTTTCCAAGCAAAATAAACCCGTCTTACTGTTGTTGATTCAAGATAAACAACGACGAAGACCTTGTTGAAACCCGTTCAACAACGACCAAACATATTTACATCATTCATATGTGAATAGCGTTTTGGAAAATTGATGAAAACAAGTAAAAACGTGGTTTAATAGGCTTAATTTGACATTAAAAAAATAGCTGCTCTTTAAAAAACGGAACAAAATGTTTACGCTTTATTATAATTAGGCCCTTATTTGGACATCGTCCGTTCCCTGTAAATGGGCGAGGGAACTTCTGAATGGGATGGGTTACAAAAGGTAAACATTAGCTAACCCTAACTCTACTACACCATACGGCAACTGGGCGGAAAACATGTTTTTATAACCTGGTGTGCAGGTTTTTGGGCTACAAAACGGACCCACGCTATATAACGAAGCGAATATACTCGCCGAGTGTCCACTGACAGACGTAGTGTAGTGGCTAGGATCTTGGCCCGGGTACTGGAGGTCCGTGGTTCAAATCCCGGGGGTGTCGGGGTGACCTTTCTGGTGAATTTTGGGGGTGGGAAAAGAAATCTGTTGCCGTGTGGTGAAATAGAGTTAGGGTTATACAGTCATTTTATTTATTTATTTTCATTCCAAAATGTTGTAATTTTCATCATAAATAACCCTAACTCTACTACACCATACGTCAACTGGGCGGAAAACATGTTTTTATAACCCGGCGTGCAGGTTTTTGGGCTACAAAACGGACCCACGCTATATAACGAGGCGAATATACTCGCCGAGTGTCCACTGACAGACGTAGTGTAGTGGCTAGGATCTGGGCCCGGGTACTGGAGGTCCGTGGTTCAAATCCCGGGGGTGTCGGGGTGACCTTTCTGGTGAATTTTGGGGGTGGGAAAAGAAATCTGTTGCCGTGTGGTGAAATAGAGTTGGGGATTTATAGAAGACAAATTATTGCGCAAGTAATTGTGGAATTTAAAATATTTTATTCACACATCACCTTTAACATTCAGAGAAAAATTAAATCAAGAATGCGTTTAATTTACATAACACATTTTGATATATGTTTACAGAATATTTGTATCAAATTAAACACACCCCTCCATTTCAATAGTGGTACGGTCCAAATAGATCTGAGGAATGTCATTTCACCGCGCGATGATACAAAATGGCGATTCTCTTGTGCTGGGTAGCGACCGTTTCGGCTAAAATTGTGGCTTTAGGAATGATCCGTGACATATGGCCCTCGCCAAAAATATTTTCCTCAGGGATATAGCTACATTTTGGTATATAAAGCTGTTTGCTAACTTTAAGGATCGCACGGCGAAATGCATTTATACGCCGAAAAAACGGGCGAAAAAATGAACACATTTTGCGAACATTTGTTGTTTGTTTACAATTTTGCATCGATGCATGGTTTCCAAATAAGGTTCGCCATCCTATTAATTTGCGTATGAAGAGTGGGTTTATCTCAAATCAACAACGCTTTGTTACTGTACTTAAGGTATGGGGGAGTTGTTGAATTCCCTATAGACCATGTCACCTCATTTTTGATCGACAATGTTAAGTGCCCAGTTCCATTCCATGCATTGGGGACATGCATTGACTGTTGTATTGACTGCTGTTGTATGTTTTGGTTTTTATCTTTTTCCTGTCCCACGCCACTTTCATTGGTTATTTTACCAGCCCAATTGTGTTTACTTGTATTTTGATTATTTTCTGAGTTGCAGTGAACCAATTGATTGGCCTACCAGAGCTCTCTGTAGAGAATTACCAGTTTGATTTGTAATCACTAGTCTGTTGGGCTATTGTTCACATTTGCTCTTTATATACAAATTAAAAAATATAGATTATACAGATGACTGGTTTGGTTTAGTGTATGGTTTATTTTTTATTTATGCTTTCTTTATTGAGGGTAATATACTAATATGCTTCACTGCTTTCCAAGCAGGCCCTCATTTTCGATATACATACTGGACACCCCTTCGAACTGGCAGGCAATGCACACACGCATACCTGCTACCGGCACGTGACAGGTCACATCGTTTATTACATACATACATACTGTTATACTGTACACAGCGCCCTACCTCGGGCATTAACGGTACAATGCCCCTGAAATCTACAGACATGAGTTTTTGTGTACACAGACCGGGATGATCCCCTACTCTTTACGAAGGAGTCTGTGACCTTTAACGTGCTCGGATTTTGCTCTTCTGATGCACGAGACCACCATTTCTATGTGACTTCTGAACCCGAGGCAATTGAGACTAAGTACCTTGCCTAAGGATACAAACATGTTGGCCGTAGCGGGGCTCGAACTCACAACCTTTGTATATTGTGGCATATAACCAATGACAAAATGTGATTCACATCACTGAAAAGCCTGTGCATTCTTTGGTGTGCTTTGAATATCATTTAAGATACAAAGCTAAAAATGCACTTGCATGTAAGAAGAATTTTACGGTCATAATAATTGAAATCTGGCCTTAAAACAAGTATATTTGATTCTCTATTCTCACTATACTTTACAACATACTCTACATACATTATTCCAATTCCAATTTTAGACATAGTACGAGGGTCATTCAATAAGTTCTACCTCCTCACTCATAACATCGCTAAATATGAATGTCAGTCTCATGACATTTGTAATGATTATAACTCTGAATCATAGCTACACATTTTATAGTAAATGCTAATTGATACCTATTTCACTTTTGTCATGATGCAATCAAAGCCAGAGAGAGATTTTGGACAACGGACACGGAAAATTACCCCAAAGATAAATACATGTTTTTTCGTTTTCTCCCCGTATTGTATGATTAGGTATAACCACCAGATTTAAATACTGAAAATAGAAAACAATGGATGATTTCTGAATATAATAAGATTTGTTTAGCGCAAGTCTAACACAAAATCGAGTTTACCACCTGCAGTTGCCAGTTTTTATGCTCCGGTTACCCCCTCATGTGTGTCCATGGCGGAGTGATATCAGTTTAATTGGCCGATTTTGAGAGTGATTTTGCTTCTCGTCATATGTCTCCATTCTTTCAACATGAAAGGTCACTGTTTTCCAGTGGAAGATTGGAAAAATTTCCCACCCTCCTCTCCCTTTGAGGAATTTGTTAATTCAGTCATATTTTGTTACAAGGTTGCATTGTAACAATAGTTGCTGGGCAAGCATGGTTTTTACTCAAAAGTATGACATGTCAAGCAAATCCTGCCATAAATTCTGATTTGTGTTGTTTAGTTAATGTTATTTCAAATATACATTCAAAAGTTGTCAAGCAAATTCTAGCATAAATTCAGATTTGTGTGTTTAGTTAATGTTATTTAAAATATACATTCAAAAATTGTGTCCTGTGTGTGGAATAGATTTAATTCATATTTGAATTTTGATGCTCTTTCTCCTGGTATAGGTCACCGCATTTGTGCTCATGACAGGAGATGTTTGCGGTATGTTATTCATGTCGCGCGTTGAGTATAAATTACAATAATGACAATGATTTGTTAAAAAGGGACACTGATTCCCCGTTATAATTCGCCTCCAGGCCATGCCGGTTGCGGAGGTGCGCAAGCCAAAGTTTGTCGCAGGCCATGCCGCGAGTCATTTTATCGAAACTCATTCCAGTATCAATGTTTCTATATCAAAGTTAATTCAACAATTGTTTATTGATAATGCATAGTGATTGATATATTGATAATTGTTAGGCCTCCTAGGAATATTCCAGAGGGGTCATGTTTGTGAATGCGGTAGACTATGTCGCTGCTAGTTAAAGATTCGTAAATCACATGTATTTTAATCAAGTGAAATTTATGTGTGGCACCAGCCCCCTTGTCCATTGACAATCATGTTTGAAATAAATGACCTGTCATGGTTTGGAGCCATCCGCATATTTGTGACCAGTCGCATCGAAAAGGACATGTTGTCGACAAACACAGTTTTGAGGTAGAGGCCAATGTATTTTGTGAAATATAAAGAAAATAATAGAAAAAGATATGCTTCTTCAAATCATATCTTGTGATTACAAAGTCTGATTACCAGGGTTCTAGCCAAGACCATTTTAGAACCGGGTAAATTTACTGACGGCGAACTGAGAAAATGTAGCGAACTAAGTCCTAGCTAGAACCCTGCTGATTACCTTCAACATGGTATCATTTCAAAGCTTAAAATGTGCTCTTTCAAGTCATACCAATAACTCAGATTTGACTCTGGCCTCCAACATGTCCATTTTGATGTGACGGGTCACATTTCTGATTGCCCCGTTTTTCCTCTTTTTGATATCATGCAAGTGTTCTCT
Organism: Ophiura sarsii; assembly: GCA_035610835.1. NCBI lineage: Eukaryota > Metazoa > Echinodermata > Ophiuroidea > Amphilepidida > Ophiuridae > Ophiura > Ophiura sarsii. The sequence goes on from CM069451.1 coordinate 59,845,136, forward strand.
GGGGTAGGGTTAAGATTGATGGCTGTCCTGGTCTAGTTCTGGCTAATTAGCCAAGAAATCAGTCACTTGTATTGTTTTAAGTTTGTTCAAGAGATATTTGTAACTTAGAACGATTGTAATTGACCAATAGGTACATTTTGTCTCTTGGAATTGGCCAAATGAATAGCACTAGGATACATTTGGCGGTTTTTTATCCGTTTCCGTCGCACTAAATGGATATTTGACTTTTACTGCATATTCAGAAAAGTACAATAAGTATTCAGACCAATCTACTACGATTTCATAGCTGCGATTCAAAGCTTCAATTGTGGAATATTTCATTCCACTGGCTTGTGTAACAGCAAAGTTATGGGGTAGGAGGTAGAACTTATTGAATGACCCTCGTATATAAGGTGCTAGAGAAACCTATTCTGACCAATAATAGAACAGAGGGACCTTCATAGATACTTTTATTTGCGCTCCATAATCAAATGCAATTCATGGTAGTGTTGCTGTAGTATGAGTCTCATCATGGAGCTTTGCAATCACTTCAACCAAAATACATACTCGTTGATTTTCTACAGCGTATTGTGCGACGTGTTAGGTAGGCGTTTGTAAGAGACTTAATGTAGACATTGAAAGCAAACGATAAAAATGATAAAACAAAATCGTTCTTTCCAATATTATTCTTTGGGTTGAATTCATTTATACATGAAATGAAGGAAAATTGAAATTAAAAAAATCAGTTAAATTTATTTGTATATGTGCATGTGCCCAACAAATTTGTTTTTAGAAGCTTGTTTAAAGCCAAAATTACCTCAATCATGGCAAAATTAGTGTAAAACTATTATATTTTTGCACGCTTTGCTGGCATTTTTTTAGACGGTATCAGTTAACTTTGATTGCTTGGCCGCACCCCTAATATGAAAAACCTGGCTATGCCACTGAGAAGCCGGGCTCGCCACTGTCTGTCTCTGATTTTTTTTTAGCCAAAAGTGTTACTACAGGGTGTCTCCAAAAAACTGTGCACATGTTTACCCAACTTATTGACCATTAGGTTCTAACCTCTAAGATTGCTGTAACATTTATTATTTATATTGAAACACTACATGCTTAGCTTTCAGATGCCGTTTATTTCATCTGATTTGGTTTTGTCGATCCTGAGATAAATTAATAAATTAATAAATTAATAAATTAATAAATTAATAAATTAATAAATTAATAAATTAATAAATTAATAAATTAAAAAAATAATAGAGTAATAAATAAATTAATAATTTAACAATTTAATTAATTTGAATTATTTGATTTAACTTAATCAATTTGAGCAATTTAATTAATGTCATCAATTTGTTAAATGAACTTTATTTAAGTAAGCCCCCCCCCCCAAAAAAAATTCAACAACAACAGCATGACCCAATCACCTTTTTTACCCATCAACATATTTTGATATCAGAAGAAGCCCCACATTTTTCTCATTATTTCTGTAAAATGTTTGGAGCAAGATATGTTCCATTTATGGCTGATCGGCCAAAATACAGTGAGTTATTGGTAAAGGTGGTTAACCACCCGGCCAGTTTGTGTACTCAATGGACAAATTTCATGTCAGCTTGTGCTTCTATGATAAAACCATTGGAGTTATGCAATTCAAACTGTGGAATACAACTATTTTAAGGATGACTCTTCATGTATTATAGAAAACATCAAGTTAAAAACGGGCCAGATATCGGAACACCATTAACATAAATGTTTCAGGGTGTGACTGATAACACCTTTCACCACTCTTCGATCACATTTTCCTCTTCATTTACATGTACACCTTCTGAGCACTGTTTGTCTTTTTTAAGACTCTTCTTGTTTGGATTAAAACTATCAAACCTGGGCCGCCTGATTGGGCTAACTGGTCAGCACAACAACAAAAAAGGTTTTCTTCGCCATTCGATAGCCCGCCAGATCTTGTCACAAGATACAGAGTGTATCAGAATGAATTGTACCATGTTTCTGAAATACATAAAAAATACAAAATGATTATTGTTTTAAATTTAAACACCTACAATCTAAAGGTGGACATCTCTTTTGTTCTCGTGTGGCAAGACATTATCGAAAATTGATGAAAAAGGTGTTTTCAATGTCAATCAATCCTATCTACCACTACCCCCAACATTTTAAACAATGTAGCCCACACCACATAAGCAATATTCAAATCTCCCACCAAAGAAAGGAAAGCTAAAACCACTCAAACAGTACAAATCCCGGTTTATTTGCTGATTAAAAATCAAAATGTATCTCCAAATTTCATCCACAAAAGTATGCAAATAATAAATAGTTGAAAGCAAACGATAAAAATGATAAAACAAAATCGTTCTTTCCAATATTATTCTTTGGGTTGAATTCATTTATACATGAAATGAAGGAAAATTGAAATTAAAAAAATCAGTTAAATTTATTTGTATATGTGCATGTGCCCAACAAATTTGTTTTTAGAAGCTTGTTTAAAGCCAAAATTACCTCAATCATGGCAAAATTAGTGTAAAACTATTATATTTTTGCACGCTTTGCTGGCATTTTTTTAGACGGTATCAGTTAACTTTGATTGCTTGGCCGCACCCCTAATATGAAAAACCTGGCTATGCCACTGAGAAGCCGGGCTCGCCACTGTCTGTCTCTGATTTTTTTTTAGCCAAAAGTGTTACTACAGGGTGTCTCCAAAAAACTGTGCACATGTTTACCCAACTTATTGACCATTAGGTTCTAACCTCTAAGATTGCTGTAACATTTATTATTTATATTGAAACACTACATGCTTAGCTTTCAGATGCCGTTTATTTCATCTGATTTGGTTTTGTCGATCCTGAGATAAATTAATAAATTAATAAATTAATAAATTAATAAATTAATAAATTAATAAATTAATAAATTAATAAATTAAAAAAATAATAGAGTAATAAATAAATTAATAATTTAACAATTTAATTAATTTGAATTATTTGATTTAACTTAATCAATTTGAGCAATTTAATTAATGTCATCAATTTGTTAAATGAACTTTATTTAAGTAAGCCCCCCCCCCCAAAAAAAAAATCAACAACAACAGCATGACCCAATCACCTTTTTTACCCATCAACATATTTTGATATCAGAAGAAGCCCCACATTTTTCTCATTATTTCTGTAAAATGTTTGGAGCAAGATATGTTCCATTTATGGCTGATCGGCCAAAATACAGTGAGTTATTGGTAAAGGTGGTTAACCACCCGGCCAGTTTGTGTACTCAATGGACAAATTTCATGTCAGCTTGTGCTTCTATGATAAAACCATTGGAGTTATGCAATTCAAACTGTGGAATACAACTATTTTAAGGATGACTCTTCATGTATTATAGAAAACATCAAGTTAAAAACGGGCCAGATATCGGAACACCATTAACATAAATGTTTCAGGGTGTGACTGATAACACCTTTCACCACTCTTCGATCACATTTTCCTCTTCATTTACATGTACACCTTCTGAGCACTGTTTGTCTTTTTTAAGACTCTTCTTGTTTGGATTAAAACTATCAAACCTGGGCCGCCTGATTGGGCTAACTGGTCAGCACAACAACAAAAAAGGTTTTCTTCGCCATTCGATAGCCCGCCAGATCTTGTCACAAGATACAGAGTGTATCAGAATGAATTGTACCATGTTTCTGAAATACATAAAAAATACAAAATGATTATTGTTTTAAATTTAAACACCTACAATCTAAAGGTGGACATCTCTTTTGTTCTCGTGTGGCAAGACATTATCGAAAATTGATGAAAAAGGTGTTTTCAATGTCAATCAATCCTATCTACCACTACCCCCAACATTTTAAACAATGTAGCCCACACCACATAAGCAATATTCAAATCTCCCACCAAAGAAAGGAAAGCTAAAACCACTCAAACAGTACAAATCCCGGTTTATTTGCTGATTAAAAATCAAAATGTATCTCCAAATTTCATCCACAAAAGTATGCAAATAATAAATAGTTATGTGAAAAGTTGAGATATGGTGACCAAAAATAGACTCTGTCCTATGGACAGATGGATATCTCAGGTAAGGTTAGCAATTTCACAGATTTTTAAAATTGATCATTTCAACCAAAATTGAAATCTACCATCTTAACCAGAGAGTCTGTATTTTCCATCAGAAATGTCCGATTTTCAAAATTTAAAATTCTTATGAAAGTGTGGTGTTTGCGCAAGATATATGTGAAAACAGTTTGAACAATATCAATCGAATTCATACCATAATAAATCATATTGCCTCAGTACAGTTCATTTTGATACACCCTGTAGACCGGGGAAGTGTGCAGTCCAAATAGCTAGCAGTGTTAGTGATTTGTAGGGATGAGGACAGTGAGAATTAATGTGATCCTCAGGTATAGGCCAGGACTGCCAGTTCATTAATAGCAATCATCACCTTGTTTAACATTCTTGACCTATATTTCTTTCTTAAAGCGTTTTACTTGCACTACCGTGTATTGCAATGGCAAGTGTGATAATCACATACATCCTGTGTTCATAGAACCATCTGAGTGTGAATACGGAGGAGAAGAATTGCGATTGTGTCCTATAGGAAGTCACAAGAAGTCACTGTGTGTATCAGAATTAGACAAAAAGATTGATGAATTGTAAGTAGAGAATTCAATAAACAGGCAAACATTCATTGAGACAATTTCTATGATACATCCTCATGAATCATATAGGGAATCCACTTCACTCATATGTGCCCATAGCAAAAGATTCTCGTTATCGTAGTATCTGTTGTTCAGATCAATTCAATACAACGACCTTTACATTTGGCAAGTTATTTTGAAACGAGTATCCATCAGCATGTATGTTGGTCACAGGCTCAGAAAGCTGTGATATTGGTCTTTTCAAATTCTGACACAGACTTTTAAGTCTTTAATTTAATTTTGGAAAATATGGCCGATACATGCATGGTTGGCCACTATTGCAAGATACAAGTAAAATCAGATGACAGGAAAAATATTGACTTTGAGTCAATTATTTAACACTATTTTCCCGGATCAAGTCATCACAATAGGCTAAAGTTAATATTTAAGGTACAGAACATTCAGTGATTTCAGAACAAGTTTTTACAAAGGAATTCTAATCAAAACCAGTAAAATCAAAATGCTCCAAAGCATAAGACAATAAGGTACTAATGGCGGGGGAGGGGAGGGTTAAGAAAAAAATTGGGGGTGGGGGGTGGTAAGAACACAATTTGTGGGGAGAAATGCGAGTGAAGCACATGGACATTTTTGGCTTTTATTGTAAAAATTGCCTGAAATTAGATTAATCTGTTATGAATTAGAGATTTCAAACCAATTTTAAAGTAATTTTGACATTAAAATTCAACATTTTCGATTGTTTAGGGAATGGGATGGTGCTTGAGCTGACTGGGGGACAACTGGGGGAAAAGGTCACGACCTGGTGGGCATTTTCCCCACATGCCCCCCCCCCCCCTGTAGTGCCGCCACTGTAATAAATGTTTGTAATTTTAAAGATAGTTACATTTATTCCAACCAAACTATGTAGCCATGATGGTTGAGAGGGGTGGGGCAGGATTAGTCATGAGAATATTGAGTTCAACTATCATCTAAAAGTCAAATTTTAAAAATTCTCAATATTTTGTGATCAGGTCAAAAAGTACAAGTACCGTATTATCCCTATTAAGCGCCCATGCCCTTATTAAACGCCCACCCCTCTTTGTCCCAATGACTACAAAAATGTAACACCTAATAAGCGCCCATCTTTTTAGCCACTGTAGCTCAAAATAAAGCATTAAAGTAGTGTCCGAAAGTCCCGGCATAAACAACATGTTGGCGATCAACGCATAGGCTGGCTGTGCATATTTTTCACCAAAAATGTGCATCAAAATCCGCAACCAATTTGACAGTTTCCACGATAAATGACTTTAAAAAGGTAATATAATAAGCGCCCACCCAAAATGACTTTGCTGAGCGCCCTGGGGGCTTAATAGGGATAATACGGTATATACTAAAAGTAAAACTTAAATAAATAACTGGAAATATTTTGTTAATTTTCATATTGTAGCTGTGGCTTTTGTGAACCAGGGAAGACATTCATGCCAAGTAGTAACAACTGCACAACTTGTAGGCAATGTCTCAAATGTAGAGATGATGAGTTGGTAAGTGTCCCGGGGTGCTCAGTGGTCATTACAAGAGGGGTATCATGCGTGTCCAAGAAATCACGTAATTAGGGTAGTTTTTCAAGCTGGGGCACGTTACATACGTAACGTGAATAGGGTATCAAAACAAGCCAAATTAAGAAAAAAGGGTATACTTTTTAAATCATTGCCTTTCGTATTTAGGGTCCTTATTTGCTCCATGAGGATTATAAATAGCCATGTTGCATGAGCGAGATATATTTCTCAAATTGTATCCTTCGCAAGTGATCTGATAAATCAGCTCGGCATTTGTTTCATAATACTTATTAGCTTTAGGGAAGGAAAAAAGGGTTAGAAATGTGTCATACGCGGTAAGAGGTTTAAATATAAATAGAAATAACTTGCTTAGGGTATCAAAATATTTTGAGCACTTGTTTAGGGTATCAAAATATTTTAAGTACTTGTTTAGGTATTGGAAATACTGATATTACTTGCTTAGGGTATGTAAAATACTGTGCCATACTCGTTTAGGGTGCTTTTTCACATTAACACGATTACGTATTTAGGGTACTTTTTGAAAGTCCTTGGACGCGCATGATACCCCCCATGTAATGACCACTGAGCACCCCGGGTAAGTGTTTGTTATTATTATCGTTATTCATGGTATATTGATTAATCATAACCTTATGCATAAAAAGCATACCAACAGTTAGTTAGATACCGTCTAATCAGAGGCCACTATTTAGGAGACACAAAATCACATCGTTGCTGAGAAGTATTTGTTCCTGTTACCCAAATATTCCTTTTTTAGAGGGAAGTCTATCTGATTTCAATCATTTGATGCGGTAAAACTAATAAATCTTTTGAACTCTTTAATTTATTTTATTTATTTATTTTTAATTTCAGGAAATTTCAAAATGTAGAACACATATGGATACACAGTGTGGCTGCCAGCCAGATGTAACAGGTAAATTAATTTATGTGTGCTCAAAATAAGATCAAATAAAAAATAAAATAAAAAGGAATATAGAAAACTAAAGAAGTAACAAATGGCTTGTTTTTGGGTTTTTTCCTTTTGCTTTCATTGTTTTATCTTTATTATACCAATATACCATACACCCTATCTATGTCACTTTGTTTATGGGAAAAGGGATGTCTTGCTTTCAACATTAGGCAGAAGGGCCTTGCCCTAAATGGCCACTTTTCAGCTTATTTTTAAAACATCAAGCCATCCTCTTAAACTTACATATATTTTTTAAGATGGGCAAAATGTATGCTTTTGACAGCTGCCAAACCAAGTTGATTACAAGGTCTGGGAAATGACATGTAAAGGGCACACATGCTCATGTAGAGATCAATCAAAATCTTTTTATGTAGTGTAGGCCTACTTGCTAATCTATTTATTTAAATTGCTTTGTGAAATCAGGATTTTCTTCCAAGGTTCCAGTTGTAAGTAGTTTTGTTTTTCCAGTTGTTAGTAGTTTTAAACTGCATATTTTGTTGAGTTTTTCAGTAAGATAATCCACTTTATACTGACACATTAAGAAAAACAGGAACCTATTATGGGCAAAGTACACTTTCAGTTGCTAGTTGTGGCAATTATAATTAGCTGAAGTGGAGGATGAAATATAAATCTCTCTGAGCAACTGGATAGAATTCAATTGACAAGTCCCTCATGAGTTGATCATGTTGATTGATTTCATATCAAGCCAAGCAACCTGTAGTGACAAGATTTTTGGCATGTCGCTGCTGACTAAAATGGAGCCATTTGAAAGATGGAAGATATAAAGAAATCATCCAAAACTTGTATTACTATGATTGCTCATCAGCCTCTAAAAATGTCCTCAAGTCAACGAAAAGTAAACACTCAAATTTTCAATTTAATATTTTTTTGGTAAAAAATTGTTTTAATGATTTTTAATTTGATTTTTTGTGTGTGAAAATTCACCAAAATTGTGATTACATTAAAAAAACCACCCTGAGAGGTCTGTTTGCCTGTAGGACAGGTTTTTGTTGTTGCCTGTGGGGTAATTTTTTCCCCGTTCAAGCCCATAGTGGGGCATTCAAGTACATCAGTGGATGCAAGTGACAGACAGAGAGCATGCTAATAATAATTGAATAGCCCCCTAAGTTGTACAGATGGCTAATTCAAAAATGTGTGTATATGAAAGTGGGTTACCTTACGGAAAACAATCATCTCCTAATATGTTTGTACAAATGTATTATGTTTTCTTTGTAATGTAGATTTTTGAGCATTTTCCACCTTAACCCTGATGGTACTCAGTAGAATTAGGTTTGAAAGATGTGCTGGGAAAATAAGTTTTTAATTCTTACCCATTTGGTAAATAAATGACACTTTTTTTAATCTAACATTTTGCAATTTCACACAAAATTTGAGCAGAATATTGGTTAAATGTCAGCATTTTGGTGTTGGAAAGCAGAGCCTCACAGTAGACTGTCAGCACATGTGTTTCTATAACAGTCAGGGTTTGAACTTGATATCAGCATACATATATCTGACCCAATCAATGCAAGTAAATGAGGCACAATGAGGGACAGATAACAGAGAACAAATACAAATCGTCAAGTTACGGACTTTTAACATTTTGGTTTTGTTAATAAAATCAAAGGACTTAATGAAAATTAATGTGCCTCAAAATATAGTTCAACTTTTTATGTTCATGAATTTGAGTCTTTGGTTAGATACCAGATGTATCAAAAATAACACTTTGTTTAATAAAATATTCTGACCTTGTTTCTTATGTTGTGCTCTTAAATCAAATAAGTTTCTGACTCATTTACTCATGTTGGGTCATGCATATATATATCTACCTAAAAGTATTTGAGTACCAGTCACCATAAGGCCAAAAAAAATATGTTATGTTGTCCTCGACCGCCCGCTCCGGATTTTTTTTTTTTTTTTTCAGATTTTTTTTTTTTTTTTTTTCAGATTTTTTTCCCAATTTTTTTTTAAACAGTTTAAATGGCATTGAATATTAAATTAAGTGTTTATAACATATATGTGCGACTCTCAGAGTGATTTCAACTTCTTGTTGGCTGAAATTTGAGCTTCCGCTGGTAAAAGAAAATTAAAAAAAAGAAGAAAAATCCGCCCGCCCGCCCCTCCTCCCTGAAAGCTGTGGAGGACAACATAACACATTTTTTTTGTGCCTAATTTGCATGCATTCTGGGTTTTTTTACTCTTATTTTTACTTTGATTTTAGTTTGATTTGCCATTACTTTATTTACTCTTTGATTTCTGTTTTGATTAGCCATTTGTTTGTTTTTATAATATAGATATACCCAGAATTAAAACAATCTAAAGGTCAATCAATAAGTCCTACCTCCTATCACATAATAAATTTGTATGTCAGCCATTTGATATTTTCCATGTTGGTAACGCAAAATCTTAGCTACTTGTTCATAGTAAAATGCTTTTGGTACCTGTTATACTTTTTAGGAGGCACATTACGGTTCCATTTAATATTTTAGTATTATTATTTCAGTATTAAATCTCTGTTCAACTTCCTTTATTGATTCTGTCTGTACCAACACCAGATTGATCCAGATTTATTTGTTATAATGTATATCATACTTGTCCAATGTCCATGTTTAATCACATACATGTATGACAAAGTTAACAAGAGAATGCCTGTATAGTCTTTCACTCAAATCCAATGGAATATTCCATGTTAGTGACAATGTACAGTGTTTTCCAATTATGATTTTGACGATAACTGATTTGAAATGCAGGTTATGTTTACACATTACAACCATTCAATTTTCAGCTGTACACATGTAGCAATATCACTTAACGGTGTGATTTTTAAAAACAAACAAACAAACAAACAAATGCACTTAGGCCAATTTTGTTGTTGTTGTGTTGACCTCAGGTTTTTCTAAGATTTAAATTATACCCAATTTGTTAAAATATTACTATTTTCTGCTTGAAGTGAATCAGTTTGCTTGAATAGACTGCTTTAAAACTATTATCACACTAGAAACATTAGTCAAATTGATGTTTACCTCATGAACCACGGTCTGTCAGTATTTGTCAGCAAGAAATAGAAAAAAACACAAAAAAACCTGACTCTAACCGTAAGTCTTTCTTTGGCAAGGAACCAAGGAACATGGGAGGGTTAAAAGGAGGGGGAAAAAGGTCTGTGGCCCCCGGGGGTTGAATCCAGGTCACCGGGATGACGAAGTTGTGTGCATGCCTAGAAGTGTTGCTTGGCTGTGTGGTTCTGTATGGGGTGGGGTAGTAGGGTTATGGGTACAATTTGTCACAGCTATCCGAGGTTGGGACTGTACACAACATGATGCCCTGCACTCCTCTGCTGGGTATGTAACAAGATTGTAGTGGGGTCATCACACTGGGGATTTGTACGGCCCATGTCTCTGTCAGTCCTGGCGGCCGGGGTTGCAACTGATAAGTGCGTAATTCTATATAATAATGTTAAAGAAAATGTTTTGCTCTGGGTATACCTCAATCATTTGCGAATATTGTAGTAAAACTGTGGTGGTTTTCTTTTCTTTCTTTTTTTTATTTATTTTTTAACACATATTTTATTTGTATAAGAACTATGAGTAACAGTCACTGTTTAACCAGTAGTTATCATAAGTATAATTTCTGTCACTATTTGTTGTCAGTGTGGATGCACTAAAAATTACCGGGGGGGGGGGGGGGGGGGGAGGTACTTGGTGGATATGAGGTCACAGGGATGTGCTGCCAAATAGGGTCACATTTTTCACAAGTCTGGTAAATGCATGATCCTTTTCAGAGATGGGTCTAGATTCCTTAAATTTGGTGTTTTTCACAATTGTTTTAGTGTCTGTCAAATCTGTACGAAAATTATGGGTCTCTGGTAAATATTTGGATCCATTTCCCCCCTGAAAATTGGTAAATGTTTAGGTCAATGTTCATTTTGCTGGCGGCACATCCCTACCAAAAAAGTATCTGAGTACACCCCCCCCCCCCCCCCCCCCCCGGGAAATTACCATCAGGGCACATTTTATTTTTAAAGTAGCATGGCATTTCTCATTTTCATGCAACTAACTAACTAACCAGTTAGTTATATGTCAGTATTATGTGCAAGTGGTTGTATTATTTCCTGCGCTTCTTTCATGTGACAAAGAAATTAATTTGAAAAGTTATCAACTCATAAAACAAAACATTCCTGATCCTTTCCACCAAGTAGTGTCCCGGGTAAGATCAAACCACACCTAGTGTCCCCACAAATAGAACATTTTGACTTCTAATGTCACAATTTCCTAAAATAAGCTTAAAATTTGGTCTGAAAATGCTTATTTGATATAAAAGCTAATTTCAGGCAATTTAGACATTCTAATTTTATATCCAAATAGGCAAGATTTTCATGGTAAGATAATGGTGTGACCCAAGTTGTGAATGTACAGTATGGAATGTTTTTCAATATTAAAACAGTATTCAAACTCAAGAAAAACAACTGACTCCAGTGATATATTGGACTATGCTTCCTCAAATTTTAATTTTACATTGTGAAGTACAATATCCCCGGGGAAGGGCACTCAACTTTTTTGGGTAGGGGTGTGCCGCCCAGGGTCTCAAAAAAAGGTGGGGGCTACAGAACTGAATTGAGTGGATTTTATGATGAAAAATAGGGTCTTAGGAACTGATTTTTTCAAAAAAGTAGGTCTTCAGAACTGGTTCAATTTTGATTAGCAAGGATGCATTTTTTAAAAAAAAATTTAGAACGTAACATTTTAGAAGAATTGGGGCTTTGGAATGCAACATTTCGTGATTTTTGAATTTTCAATAAAATTGGGGTCTTACGAACTGATGCAGGCTCAAAAGGAGGGGTCATAAGAGCTAGCTGCAGAGGGTGAAAAAGGGGGTCATCAGCACCCCCCCCCCCCCCCCCCCCGGACCATATCAGCCTCCTTTTCCTGCTTCAGAGAGCCCGTCTCATATAAAAAAAGTCTGGAAAACCCCACCGCATTTCGCATAGTATTTTTTACTAAAAAAAAAGAAGAAAAGCAAGAAAATCATAGCCTCTTTCAGGTTTATTCCTGAGACTAATTTTTGTGTTGTGCCTAACCTAATACCACACTCGCACAAAGTTGAAGCCCAATAAAGTGAAAAGTGTTCAAGTGAAAGTTTTCAAGTAACAACAGGATTTTGTGCAAAATACTTGATATAGGCCTACTAGCGCAGCTACACTAATTTGCCAACCCTCCTTAACTAAACCATGCCTTTAAAGGTATATTATGGGATCTTTTCCAGGGAACGCCATAAATCCTCTAAAAAAAATTGAAGCAGATTTTCTTGCAGATTTACATTTCTGATCATAAATCGTACATACATTCCAAGTTACAGGGCAATACGATTCTTAATTATTATTAAAATCATGGTTTTAGAGTGAAAATAAACTGTCGGAGTCTGCGCTGACAACTTATTTTTACTCTAAATTCACTCTAAAACCATGATTGTGAGGTAATTAGGAATCGTATCGCACTCTGTAACTTGGATCATGATTTATGATCAGAAATGTAAATCTGCAATAAAATCTGCTTCCAATTTTTTTTTAGGATTGATGGCGTCCCCTGGAAAAGATCACATAATATACCTTTAAGTTTAACCCATCCTTATGAAAAGCTAACAATTCTATATTTATTTTCACAGTGCAACCCTTAACACAGAATGGCACATATGGAAACACTACAACTATCACTGGTCCCACAGAACCATGGAATTCAACTTCATTTCCACCAAGCCATGGAAACTTTACATGTCCTGATATCACATGTCCTGATATCCCATGCCCTGTTGGTAGTTCAACAGCATGGTCGCTGGAGCCATCAAAAGGTAAATTGTATGGTAGAAGTTTATTAGTTATCCCCTGTTTGTTCATGCAATACGAAAATCGTCTGATATCACTCGGTTTCGCCATCTTGATTATTTGGCAATTGTTTACGGATCTCACTTTTGGGAGCGTGAAGATGAAAGGAAAATAGTTATTGCCGACGCTTTGGAACCCGATTATTTATTTTGACGGAATAAATTGTATTTAAACTCCCAACCCTGATCGTATTTTACATAGCGAAATTTGATTCACTCTGAGCTCAATGCGACTGTGCACAGTCTCTTACACAAATGTGACGGCACACTATGCAATTAATTAACAGACATAACGAATGGGCCTTGCATACGTGCATGACAAATCGCACTGTCAAAGAGCTGTATGACACGACTTTATCGTATATCATATGGCGATTATTTGTATCATACAGAACTTTTAAAAGATCTGTATGATGCGGACTCCCTTTCGGCTATTAACCAAGAAATTGTGGTATTCATGCCTACTGAATGATAATAAAGTATATTATTATTATATCATATGTGTGGTGGCATGGGAAAACCCTTCACATGGTCATTTTCTAGTTAATTGTTTTTTTTCTTTGATAGAGAGCTTCATACTCTGCTGAGTATAGGACTGTTTACATTTTTCAGAAATTCCATCTAGAACTACAGTTATGGTATTTTAAAGTCGGCAAGTTTAAACGCAACACTAAAATTGAAACTGACAATTCAAAGGTGTACACAAAATCTTTTAAATGCTCTAATAATAATAAAACTACATTGTTATATCACACAGAATAGCTTGTCATATGAAAAGGACTTTTGATATCAACCTAGTTTTTTGCGATATTATTAACAACTGTAAGTTCTTCACTTTCAAAATCTTTTCAATGCATTGTCGGAATTCACAAGTGGTTACCATGGTAACAATGTCATTTTACGTAAACATAGCATTTTACACATAAAATTTGATAAACAAGGTTCAGAAAAGTACTTAAATAAACTTAACATCTGGAATTTTGCATAAAAAACTCCTGGAGACTAAAGTTCAAGGTATAACCTCTATCTTGGGACCAAAGTTGGAAAATTGACTTGGAACTAATTTGTTAGGAATATTTTGGTATGACCCAGATATCTCAATATTAACACTAGCGACTTCCGACGGGTTTTCCCATACCACCACACATATGATATACAAATGTTATACAGCCATGGGCCTTAGTATAATGATAATGGTATCGCCTGTGTGAATTCTCAAATTTTGAGTTTGAAGTGAAAGAAGCTATCTGAGAAAAACTTCAATGCCCATCTATGTTCAAGATGGGCCTTAAATTTCAAATATACATAGATTCTTTTTCACTGATTGGTTAATCACATGACACTGAATACTCTATCATTTGCAAACTTTAATTATTATAAAAAAGGTACCATCATATTCATACCCTTTTCCCTGACCTACAATCTTGTTTAAAAGTCCTTTGAACACTTTACACATTTTGGACATTATGTGCAGAATTATTTTCTGATCTTTAAATGATGTTGATTTTGTTAGAACTGAAGAGGACATCTTAAATTAAAATAGCTATTTTACCTTCCCCACACCCATCAATCAATGTCGCGTTGCGACACCTTGAATAACTGCATGCTGAAAACATTGACATTTCTCAACATTGCACGGGAGAGAGAGGGGTGTTAGTTTTCCGTTGTTTAACTGTTCCAAGACTTTTTCCAGGATTGTAGGTGAAATGATAGTCCCTTTTTCCTAGCACATGTCCAAGGCATTAAGAGGGCACATTACACCAATAATATGCAAGGCAGTTGTGGAACTTTGCATGTAGATTAGATTGCATGGCAACAGTGTAACATCAGATGCATTGCTGTCAGGGCTAGATTTTTTATTTAAGGTTTACATGAATGGAGAAGGCATGAGACATAAATTTAAAACACAGTTGTTTTATTGTACAGCAATTTGTATTTCTTGTCCCAGTGCATTCCGTGTGTTATTGTTATTTGTTATTTCAAACTGATTTATCGCTTTATTCTCCCTTGTTATTGCTTGTTTCCCCACACCTTGTTGGTATATCTTGCTATTATTCTTAGCATTTTACATTTTCGAGTTATCCCAGTTTCCTGATCTTTGGTGTGGTTTGTGCCCGGTTCCGTTAAATTCATCTTTTTATGTTTTATACAAATAAAAACGACAGATTTAAGTGCTCTATTGACCGGTCTATTATAGGGTGATGGTGGAGAGTATCTCTCCCTCGTTACCCTAGCATACCTGGCCTACTATCACCCGAGGCCAATTATTTTAGGGCAATGGGAGAAAGAGTATAGGAGCCCCAGTGGAAATCCTGATAAACGGGCATATAAAATAGGGACCCTTAACACAGGAAAAATAAATGATAGCAATTAGTATTGTGTTACATCTATGTGCTGGTCACCCCGCCCGTGGTTGAGCTGCTCATTTTTCATCCTGAGTACAAACTGTTATACGTCAATTTTTGATGTTTTCAGTTTAGGCCATGTTTAGCACGTAACCCTTACCGCACTTACTCAGATGCGCACTGGGTGTAGGGGCTAGCAACCCCTGCATCTATACTCTATATTGATAGAAATCGTATTGCCAAGCCTCGAAAGAAAACGGATGGATCAAAACGGAAACGACACAATGCCCAACGACTACGAGAAACGGAATTGCGAATATTGGAGGTCAACATACGGGGACTTCGGTCAAACATCGGAGAGCTTGCCAATCTCTGCTCAATAAAAAAAGCCATCCATTGTCATTGTTGTTGAGACCTTCCTTGATGATACTGTGCCTGACGGCGCTGAGTGCATTGCTATTCCTGGATACTCCATATGCTGTCGCAGGGATAGAGAGGCAACCACTGGCGGTGGCATTGCTGTCTACTGTTTAGAAGGGATTACCATACATCACGACCGAGGGCAATATCCAAAAGACTATGAACTCATCTGGTTCACAGTAGCTCTTAAATCTCAAAAGTTACTGATTGTTGCTGTTTATAAATCTCCTAGGGATAACAGTGATGTCATCGACTACCTGGACCTCAACACTCTTCAAAAAATTAGCACACTTGGAGCTAATTCAGTCATGCTTGTCGGTGACTTCAACGTCCACCATACACAGACTGGCTAGGAAGTCGTACTACTGACGCAGCTGGACACCGCACACTACAATTTGCCAACTCTATGGGATTACAACAGATCGTTAAAGAACCCACTCGATTGGATCAAATCTCGGACCTTGTCATGACTGACCTGGCAGCAACTTCAACCACTTCTGCTAGACTAGGTACTTCAGACCACAACCTGGTGTTAGTGTTCTTAGATGTGCCAGTATACAGGGACAAACCACACAGGAGGAAAGTCTGGAGATATGACAAGGCTGGTTACTGGGGAATGAGAGGTCACCTTGCTTCCACAAACTGGTCAAGTGTATTCCAGAAGAAAGATCCTGAAACTGCTTGCTCCAACGTCACTGATATCATCTGCGATGCTATGGACTTGTTTATACCTAGTAAAACAGTTACCAAGAGGAGTGGAGACAAGGTTTGGTTCAACGACAAATGCCGTAGAGAATCTAGGAAGAAGCGCCACCTCTTTAAGAAAGCCAAAAAAGACCAAACTGAAGCCAGCAAGGCAAAGTTCGCTGAAGCTAGACATTCCTACAACCAAGCGGAGAAGCAAGCCAGAAGAAGCTACAATACTAAACTGAGACAAGACCTAGCAGATAAATTGCTGAGCAGCAAGAAATGGTGGAGAATCATCAACACCCTGTCCGGAAGAACAGCTCGTTCCGAGATCCCAGTGATTGAACATCAGAATGTCACCCATATTACAGCAAGGGACAAGGCAGAAGCTTTTTGTCAGACATTTGCAGATAAATGTAGACTCCAAGGTGCTGAAGACCAGGCCCCAAATGTCCATCCTTCAACAACCAAATCCTTTGACAAAATAGTTTTTAAGCCCAAGGATGTTCGAAAACTATTACAACATCTCAATCCAGATAAAGCTACTGGACCAGACCTGATTCCAACCAAGGTACTCAAAGAATGCTGTGCTGAACTTGCCAGTCCACTCTGCAGGCTTTTTGATCTCTGCTTCACTCATGGTGTGTTTCCTAACCAATGGAAAACAGCATCTGTCACTCCAATCCACAAGAGAGGTTCCAAGGCTGACCCAACAAAGTACCGTCCTATCTCACTGCTAAGCAATATCAGCAAGATCATGGAAGCTGTTGTGCAGAAACAACTTCAACGCTTTCTTCTCATCAATGACCTGATTTCCAGCAGACAGTTTGGATTTAGAGAAGGCCACAGTACAGCTGATCTCCTCAACATTTTGTCACAGAAATGGAACAACTCCCTAGACCAAAGTGGCGAGGTTTGTGTCATTGCCCTTGACATAAAAGGAGCTTTTGACAAAGTATGGCACAATGGACTCTGCTCAAAACTGATGTCAAAGGGTGTTACCAGAAGACTGCTTTCATGGATACACAACTACTTATCCGATAGATCTATCAATGTCGTCATGTCGGGACAAGCATCCAACACTGCACCCATAAATGCTTCTGTTCCACAGGGATCTATCCTTGGTCCACTACTGTTTTCTGTCTTCATTGATGACCTTGTGGATGTCTGTGACAACGAGCTCTACCTGTACGCTGACGATTTAACACTTTTCGCACCCATTAAGTCTTCAACCAGTTCCAATGCAGTAGCTGCTAGCCTTAACAGTGATCTAAGCAATATGAAAGCGTGGGCTGATAAATGGAAAGTGACCTTTGAGCCTACCAAGTGCAAGACCATGGTAATCTCTAGGAAGAGAACCCCATCCCAACTTGAACTCTACTTTTGTGACTGCAAGCTACCATCTGCAGACAAACTGGAAATCCTTGGTGTTTACCATTGATAGCAAGCTGACTTGGTCCAAACACATCTCGGCTGTCTCAACCAGGGCTGGCCAGAAGCTCGGCGCTCTTCGCAAGGTTGCAAATAAATTGACGGCATTGGGCAGATCTACTGTGTACAAATCACAAGTCCGTAGTGTAATGGAGTATGCTTCACTAGGCTGGTTTAGCACTTCACCTACTATCCTAAGCCAGCTTGACAACATCCAAAGGAAGGCACTCAAGATCAATGGAGCTCATGACGCTACGTACTGGTCTATCGCATCTCAGCATCACAAGCCTACTTCACCGGCGACAGGTAGCAGCAGCCACGGTCTTGTACAAAATGCATACCAACCACTGCCCACAAGATTTAGCAGCACTGCTCCCTACACCATACGTTCATCGTCGTGCTACGCATTCAAGTGTTGCAATGCCAGATCATGCCCTTTCACTGCCGCCTGCCAGAACTTGCTGCTTAGACAGAAGTTTCATCCATACAGCTGTTCCACTGTGGAACAGTCTTCCAGTCAATGTTGTTGGCAACATCCAAGAGAAAGGACTACAATCTTTTAAATGTCATGTTAACAGACACTTTCTCTCCAACTCTTCAGAGTATGTTGGCTAAGCTCTCTCGATGTATCAATGACCTCCAGATATTATTTTTGTCTTATTTTTGATGTTATTCTCTATGTTTGGGTGTTTATCCTATTCCTGTCCCACGCCACTTTCATTGGCTTTTTTACTAGCCCAATTGGGTTTACTTGTATTTTTTGATTATTTTCTGAGTTGCAGTGAACCAATTGATTGGCCCATCAGAGCTCTCTGTTGAGAGTTACCCGTTTGATTTGTAATCACTCAGTTCATTAACGTTGTTAATGTCTGTTGGGCTATTGTTCACATTTGCTCTATACAACAAAAAAAACAAAAACAAAAAGAACTATAAGGACAAGAGAACAAAATCCCCGAAACAAGACAACACAGAAACAAGTCAACAAATAGAACAAGTCAACATAGTTTTTGAAGTTGGGAGGAAAGTTGTAGACGTCTTGTATAAATAGTGCCATTGATATAATTGATTTTTAATGTATTGAGTTGGTGAAAGAGAGGTCAAGTGTGTGTCATGTAAAGGGAATTTGTTATTGTGCCAATGGCCCATTTTTGAGTGATGTTTACGCTGGCGAGTCTAGATTGGTAATTGAAAGCCTATATGATGTTGCAGTAGCTGAGGTATGGAGGAACCAGCGTATTATAAAGTGATTTCAAAGTGTACTGATGCTTAACTCTGTAAATGGCACCGATGGTGTGAGATGTCTTTGTGGTAATAGTATTACTGTGGTACAAGTGAGTAGTCATCAATAATGGTGATACCAAGAAATGTTGTAGTATGGACTTGTGGATGGATATATCTTGGGAACATTCATTTTCGAAGACTTTTCACCAAAGGTGCTGTTATATGGCCAAAAACGCCAAAAAAGAACCCCACCCCAAAAATCAAACCCCACAAAAAAAACCCAAAACAAACAAACAACAAGAAAAAAGAACAAGAAAATATAAAGTAAAATGTAGCTCAAATCGAGATTGTTCAACTTTGTAGAATTGTTGCATATATTTATTTTCTTCACGGTTCATTGTTAAATTGGTTGTTATTGTGATTATGATATAATTTAAACCTTGTCTTTATCCTTACGATATTGTTATTTATAAAGTTTTCTTTTGCCATATTTCAGGTCCATCAGACGTCTGCAGTCCATTGGAATTGGTACACAAATGTCCAAAAGATATTGCACTTGTCATTCTTGTGGTCGTGCTAGGATTAGCTACTATAATTATTGTTGTGGTGCTTGGTTGCTGCTTTCGCAATAATCCCGGATACGGAAAAGCTCTAAATGGTAAATATTACTTGGCAAAGGGAAAAGTAGTACCTGAAATAACACTGTATTTTCATAACAAAAGGGGTAGCAGCTTAAGGAAGTTTTAGCAGCAGCATCTCCTTATGAGATTAGTGCTGAACCTGTGAATCAAAACACGCATAGCGGCTTTAAATTGTTGTACATGCGATTTGCACCCATCGACATTTTCAAGCGCGACCCCGCTAAATGGGCTGTGAAAATCATCAATATTTTGCATCTTGTCATCATTTATAACATAAAATAACTTGATAACCCACCACCTATGTAGGTAAACTACCAATTTAATATAGTTTTTATTTCAATTATCTTAGTTTTGGAGGAATTTAAGGCCGAGCAAAAAGTGATATATTTGTGTGTGTTTTTAGGCAAAATACCTTCTAAATTTAGAGTAAATACAAAACCTAACAAATTCATACTTGTCACAGTGTTTGGTAATAATGTTTCCTGCAATAAATTGGTCTCAAATATATCAATAGCGAAGACCACAGATAATCTGCAACTACTTGACTTTGTTACGATGATAAAACTCCCATACTTCATGTACTTCATATGGAAAGTTAATAATAGGTATTTACCTTTATTTCTCTTTTCTGACCATCTATAATATAATACGGAGTTGCCCATTCCTGTCCTGAGATGTTCTCCCCTTTCCGCACCTTCGATTGACTTCAAATTTTCTGTGCGAGTGCGTATGGGTCCCACGACGAACCAGTTTATGTTTGATTTTTTGAACTTGGGTTAGATTTTGTGAAATTCGAGGTTTTTTAGCCCGTTGCTACGTTATTGCTACGCGCCGCGTATACGCTGAGCATGCCATGGCGATGGCCGGCGCACAACTCGCGTAATCGGGCGATTGTCGGCGCGCGCGTATTCAGGCGATTTCGCCGGCGCACGCGTAGTCAGGCGACGATTGCCGGCGCACGCGTAATCGGGCGATACCGGAACACGCGTAGGTGCACACGCGTTAGTGGCGCAAAGCGTAGTTTGTTATGTGGTAGAGTAAAGGCGGCAAGCATCCGTTGCTCCATAGTGCAAACCCTATACTATAGTACAAGAAAACGGCATGATGAGACAACAACAAAAAGTCAATCATATAGCCAGGGTATTATACAGGGACCCCTTTGAAGGAACTGGGAGCAAGGCCGGCGCAAACCGTATAAGGCGCAAACCGTAGGCCTGCATTCAGGATAACATGTGTTAATAGTGACAGGGAAAATGCGTTTATACGACAGTGCCTCAGTCCCATCGCGGACCCATCCACAATGCGGGCCATGGGCAGGGCGCGCTATATAAAAACATAGATAGGCCAGAAAACCGTGATATCATAATACATGGAGGATAGGCCTATAAATAAACAAGGAACTGTTAGAGCACACGTGTTATTGGCGCAAAACGTAGTTTGTTATGTGGTAGAGTAAAGGCGGCAATCATCCGTTGCTCCGTAGTGCAAACCCTAAAGTACAATTCCAAGGAGACGGCATGATGAGACACTAGCAAAAAGTAAATCATATAGCCAGGGTATACAGGAACCCCTTTGAAGGAACTGGTAGCAAGGCCGACGCAAACCGTAGGCCTACATCGAGGATAACATGTGTTAATAGTGACAGGGAATTGCGTTTATAAGACAGTGCCTTGATCCCATCGCGGACCCATCCACAACGCGGGCCACAGCGGGGGCAGGGCGCGCTATATAAAAACATACTTAGGCCAGAAAACCGTGATATATTATTATACATGGGGGATAGGCCTAAGATTAAACAAGGACCCGTTAAATAAAGGAACTGTTGGAGCAAAATATGCATGGTAGAAATACACTTGCGTTTAGGCCTACTGGAGAGAAATAATTTAATATCAATAGGCCGAAAAAAAGAAAAAAACCCGGATGGCTAACGTTGAACTAACTGGGTACAAATTGATCATGGTGAGACACCGCCTCCCGCCAACTATATGCTAGACCCACTATAAAACTTAAGACACCACTAAATAAAACCAGTGGCGGCGTCGCGGACCTTAAAGTTATTTAATGCACGTGTTCTATGAGAGATTTGGCAAATTTTAGTGGAAGGGGCGTCCGGGAAGGGGGTGCGAAATCTAGGCCTACACGTGTGTATGAACACATGGGGTAGCCTGTCTGGATTATTAAGGGTACATGGAGTATGGGTTATGGAATATTAAGGGCACCTGGGATAACTGGATTTTAAGGATATATGGGGTAGGGCCTACCTGATCAAAGACACCTACCTGAGTGGTTATTTCATGTCTTATTATTATGGGATACTTATAATAATTATAAATATTTTAAACAGGTTCGCCGTCGTGGGTAGAAAAGAGACAATAATAGGAAAACGATCTCGCCCGGGAGTCGAACCCAGGATCTGTTGCTTGCTTGCCTTATCCATTGGGCCACAAGACCTCGCATGGTAAAGCATCTGAAATTTCCCTGGATACACGTGTTTTATGAGAGATTTGGCCAATTTTAGGGAAGGGGCGTCCGCGAAGGGGGTTGTGAAATCTAGGCCTACACGTGTGTATGAAGACATGGTGTAGGCCTGTCTGGATTATTAAGGCTTTAATAAGATCCCTGGATTATTAAGGGCGCCGTGGCACCGATAAGGGCACCTGGAGTAACAAGGATCTCTAGCTATTTCACAATAGCCTATACGCTTTGATCATGTTGACGACTAACCGTACCTACACTATCTTCTATACCAGTATACTATACTATATACTCTATGGGGTAGGTACAACATTTGTTGGGTGTATGGGGTAACTATAAAACTGCCCCCACCCCCCCCCCCCCCCCCCCAAAATCCTAACACAAAGTAAGTCTATGGGGTTTTTTGAAGACAAAAAATTGCGCCATTTGAAAACGGCTTGATGGAAAAAATTCAAAATTGGCATGTGAGTTTATTTTGTCAATATACACATCCTGTATAATTTTGAAGCAAATCTGAGCATGACGCCGTAGCCGATGTAGCTACCTTAACTTGGAAACGATTTGTTTTTAAACCTAATCTAATATTTTTTGAAATTTTGACCAAAAAGTGCCAAAAAACGAGAGAAAAAAAAATTACTGTTTTTTTGACACTTTTTAATCAACATTTTTGATTCTCTGATCCATTTCCTTTCCAAAAATGTATACTTTTATATACATTTGAGTCATAGTTGAATAATTAAAGCACTCACAAATTCCCAAAAAAAATGAATATCCTCATTTAAAAGGCAGACCCTTCCTGTTGAACAAATCAATGTCGCAAACCACCAAGTTCGGGGAGATAGCGAAGACCACGATTAGTAAATGATGTGTTAAATTTCAATATAAAACATGTCGCGGGGCGGGGGCGGGCGTTACGTTAGCTCCCCTGCACGTGCGAGTTCGCTTTGTATTTAGCGTTTATAGGTTTAGCATGCACTCGCGGCGAATCCTAAGTGAGCAGAGAATGTTGCATCTGACACCACCAAATTTCTTATGTGGCAGGGGATTGAATTTGGAAACCCGGAATGTATGCTGTAAGCCACGTGGATCCGTTACAGGTATTAACCTGCCTTTTATACAATGACAAGCACGGAGCCTTCTGGAGTTTATCACATGTATTTATTCATAGACGCATATCACATTATATATTACAAGTCTTATTACGCAACCTTCAACTATTAAAACAATTTAATGAACCAAACACACCACTGCTATAAAAGTACGCGAACACCCAGTGACAATTTGTCCCTTCTTAATTTGGATTACCCTGGTCTAATATCCGCACTGGCGTTACAATGTGTCCGCCCCGAAGTTACAATCCGCCCAGCGTTATAATATGTGTCCTGGGGTTACAATGTGTGTCCGGGGTTTACAATCGTCCTAGAAAAATGTCCGCCCGGGGGTTACAATCACAACTCCGTGGATCGTTAGCTGAAATAAAGAACAACATGGGGTTAACAACATTGGCAAGGCAATGGCTTGAGGCCATGCCCGGGTCATGATTATCAGGTCGTTATCCCAACAACCAAAGAATCACGGAGTGAGGTATGATCATCGGGTCGTTATCCCAACAACCAGGGGATCATAGGGAGGTATGATAATCAAGGTGAGGTATGATCATCGGGTCGTTATCCCAACAACCAGGGGATCATAGGGAGGTATGATAATCAAGGTGAGGTATGATCATCGGGTCGTTATCCCAACAACCAGGGGATCATAGGGAGGTATGATAATCAAGGTGAGGTATGATCATCGGGTCGTTATCCCAACAACCAGGGGATCATAGAGAGGTATGATAACCAAGGTAAGGTATGATCATCGGGTCGTTATCCCAACAACCAGGGGATCATAGAGAGGTATGATAATCAAGGTGAGGTATGATCATCGGGTCGTTATCCCAACAACCAGGGGATCATAGAGAGGTATGATAATCAAGGTGAGGTATGATCATCGGGTCGTTATCCCAACAACCAGGGGATCATAGGGAGGTATGATAATCAAGGTGAGGTATGATCATCGGGTCGTTATCCCAACAACCAGGGGATCATAGAGAGGTATGATAATCAAGGTGAGGTATGATCATCGGGTCGTTATCCCAACAACCAGGGGATCATAGAGAGGTATGATAATCAAGGTGAGGTATGATCATCGGGTCGTTATCCCAACAACCAGGGGATCATAGAGAGGTATGATAATCAAGGTGAGGTATGATCATCGGGTCGTTATCCCAACAACCAGGGGATCATAGAGAGGTATGATAATCAAGGTGAGGTATGATCATCGGGTCGTTATCCCAACAACCAGGGGATCATAGGGAGGTATGATAATCAAGGTGAGGTATGATCATCGGGTCGTTATCCCAACAACCAGGGGATCATAGAGAGGTATGATAATCAAGGTGAGGTATGATCATCGGGTCGTTATTCCAACAACCGAACTATTTCACCAGCGAGGAAGCCCAACATTGCCTGTTGAGATTACATATTTTTACAACAATCCACGCTGTTACTTGTGCAATTTAGGTACAGCCAAAGCCTAGCGGTACAAATTCCGAAGATTTTGGAACTAAACCAATTCAAGAGTTACACATTAACTTGCAAAGTAATTGCGATTCGCCAGAAGCGCACAGAGTCAAATCAGTTAAGAACAACAACCTACTGACTCTGCATTAACAAAGTATGATTAAATCTCCAAACAATCTACGCACCAAATTAGCATTATGTATGTTTTGATAGCGTGCTACCGACGATTATCGCACGATAACACCAAAAAGCCCTAAAAGGCACCTAACGAAACAACTGAACATCGTCTCGCCGTATTTACTGCACCATCTCCGTCAACCTACCTCCCTTTCCAAATTCGCGCTCACTAATTTATAATGTTCTTACCGTCCTGCTAGCAGTTGGTTCACATATTAACAATTTTACCAAGGTCAAAACCCACCTAATCCTGTGATATGGTCACGGACACTCAGATAGATCTTGCTGCGTCTTTATCCAACCGTCTTTACAACAAATACACAAATAGTGGAATAGGTCCACTAACAGTTAATCTAGCATTTACACAATATGGTCATGGCATTCAATCGTACGCGTAATGGACTACCCTTATGAAAATCCCAACCTTTATCGCAATCAATTCTGCAACTTTGCGCAACCTTGCGCAAGATAACCTTGCGCAACCTTAAATGTGGAAAAATACAACCTTGCGCAAGGTTAAATTTGGAACATTACAACCTTGCGCAACCTTGCGCAAGGTTAAATTTGGAAAAATACAACCTTGCACAACCTTGCAATGTCAGTTGGCGGTGTAACCTTAAGTTTGCATCTCAACCAAGCGCAAGGTTGCGCAAGCAACTGGTTAAATTTGGAACAATATAACCTTGCGCAACCTTGCACAAACATATAAAGCTTGCGCAACCTGCCGCAAACAGCTAGTGCTGCAAGGTTGCGCAAGCAACTGGTTAAATTTGGAACATTATAACCTTGCGCAACCTTGCACAAACATCTAAAGCTTGCGCAACCTGCCGCAAACAGCTAGTGCTGCAAGGTTGCGCAAGCAACTGGTTAAATTTGGAACATTATAACCTTGCGCAACCTTGCAGAAACATCTAAAGCTTGCGCAACCTGCCGCAACCAGCTAGTGCTGCAAGGTTGCGCAAGCAACTGGTTACATTTGGAACATTATAACCTTGCGCAACCTTGCACAAACATCTAAAGCTTGCGCAACCTGCCGCAAACAGCTAGTGCTGCAAGGTTGCGCAAGCAACTGGTTAAATTTGGAACATTATAACCTTGCGCAACCTTGCAGAAACATCTAAAGCTTGCGCAACCTGCCGCAACCAGCTAGTGCTGCAAGGTTGCGCAAGCAACTGGTTACATTTGGAACATTATAACCTTGCGCAACCTTGCACAAACAGCTAGTGCTGCAAGGTTGCGCAAGCAACTGGTTAAATTTGGAACATTATAACCTTGCGCAACCTTGCAGAAACATCTAAAGCTTGCGCAACCTGCCGCAACCAGCTAGTGCTGCAAGGTTGCGCAAGCAACTGGTTAAATTTGGAAAAATATAACCTTGCGCAACCTGTTTGCAACCAGCTAGCAACCACCAAAAACGTGCGTCCAAATGGGGTCAAAATTCGGAACCAATACCAAAATAAGCTTATATGTTTTAAACTTACTATTTTTCAGCATTTTTATCTGCAACATCAGTTTCCTTCAAAGAGTAGAATATGATTCACAACTTGTTTTTCTAGCATACCTCATTTTCATTATGAAATTGATTACAAAGTATGGGTACACTTAATCATCAAAGTCACTACAATTTT
Organism: Ophiura sarsii; assembly: GCA_035610835.1. NCBI lineage: Eukaryota > Metazoa > Echinodermata > Ophiuroidea > Amphilepidida > Ophiuridae > Ophiura > Ophiura sarsii. Next base: position 59,871,734 of record CM069451.1, read on the forward strand.
AGTAAAGGTACAATGACAGCAATGTTTATTTCACATGTTTGACCTTGTGACCTGACCTTTGAACATAAGAAGAAACCTTGTGCAACCAGTTTGGTGTTTCTGAAGTGGTTGCGGGAGCTTGCGCAACCAGTTGGTTGCGGGAGCTTGCGCAACCAGTTTGGTACTTCTGAGAAGGTTGTGCAACCTTGCAGCAACCATGCGCAACCAGTTTGGTTCTTCTGAGAAGGTTGCAGGAGCTTGCGCAACCAGTTTGGTTCTTCTGAGAAGGTTGCAGGAGCTTGCGCAACCAGTTTGGTTCTTCTGAGAAGGTTGCGCAACCTTGCAGCAATCATCCACAACCTTGCGACAACCTTGCGCAACCTTGCTACAACCTTGCGCAACCTGGTACCACCTTGCTGCAACCACATTTTGGTGATTGCATTTTCGTAAGGGTACGACAAGAATGATCTCACACGGCATCCCCCACAGTAGTATGACACAGTGTCACCAGGTACAAAGTAATTAATTATATAGATCAAGCATATCCAAAACCAAACGTATTCAAAACAAGCTAAGTATTTTGGCTGAGTGATAAAATTGGATCACTCAAAAACTCCTAAGAGTTTTACAAAACACTAAATAGATATAGGAATTTCTTAAGTATACTACAATTTAGGACATCTACCAAATGCCATAGGTCTCTAAAACAGTTTGAACCATCAAAAACAACGTGCTATTTATTTACCACAGCACCATTAGGGTGTCACATCTTACACATGACAACCATCAACAGTATAAGCAATTTGGAATGATTTAAAATCATTATACCGAAAATATCGGAAAACACCGAAAATAATCGGACCAACCGAAAATATCGAAAACCGCACCCTCCTAGCATAAAAATACAAATATAACATAAAAATAGTAATAAAACATGTGAGTCACTTGTCATCCATTACACAAGCAAAAAGTACAATTTGACCATGCAAGTTCTCTGTATTTAAAATACAGTGATCATGAATCATCTCTGATGGTTTGGTTTATATATCAACGCGCATGGACTGTTAGGAATTTGTCACAAAAAAAACACCTACCCAACAATACTGAATATATAGATAGCTGTGATATTATAAAAAGATTAAAGTACCTCAATTTTTGCACAGCACTCCTACCCTTTAGTTATTCACACTCAATAAACAAATTTACTAATCGCTCCTACCATTTCTGGCCTCAATTTACATGTATACACAATCCAGTACTAAATCATGATAGGGTGACAATTTGGTATAGAGTAATCATTTATGCATAAAACAATGACTCAAATTTACATCCATAATATTTGTGTGCACTAGTAATTTATAATCAGGCACTCTACTATTGGCATGCAAGCCTGAACAACTAATCGAAAATAAACAAGACTGGCAATTAGCATGGGGATGAATTTCAATCCAAATTAGGCATGGAAATCAGGACAATTGATTTCATGGAACAATCCTGACAAATTATCAATAACATTTTAATTATCAGAAAAGTACAACTGTATTTCACAGTTGTACTCAATCTCTACTGACAAAGCATTTATTTGATGCCACAACTTGGAAACACACGTCCTGTAATAATTTCAAAATCACAGCATGTCATATAAAATCTGATAGAACATAATTATTATACGGCGACCATGCAAGATCACCACATAACACAACGTAATTTGGTAAAGCATACTATTTTTGGTACACTCTGTAGTGATTTCCACTTCTGAACAAAACAACCAAAATAAGCCTACCGTCTAATTTATCGTATTCTTGCGCCCGAGTTACTATGGCAACACCCAGAATGCACTCCGCGCCTTCCGAGAATCTTCTAGAATTTTCCAGAACGTGTGACGTCATCATCTCAAATTGATTCATTTATAAAACGCATTTTACTTCCGGGTTCTTAAATGACTCGAAAATGACCCCAAATTGAAAATTACAACACGCACAAGGTATTCTCCGTCTGCCATAGGTCCCTAGGAACCTCATATCAATTTATCAGAGAGATTAATTAGATAGTTTAGTAATGAAAAATATTTACAAACACAGGGTATCACAGATGCATGAATTTCTATAAATCACAGTTTGGTCAGATCTGGGCCGACACTGCCATCGATTTCGTCACTTATAATTAATTTCAACAGAAATATGACGCCCTAAGTATTTTGTATAGTACCCGAACATATTTGCGGGTACCCATGCCACAGCACAAACATCAGGCTTTATTCAGGCAATTATGATATTTTCTGGCAGAATTCACGGGCGATCTGGCAGATAGCCCAGAATTCTCTACCATAATTGGTGTACAACACACACATATATTCTTAGAATTGCCCTAACTTTCTGAGTTTAAATCTCTGACTTAAACTTAACATACCAGCACATCCAGGAAATAATCTTCTAATGTTATATCCAACCGACAGCTTACAACTCGTAATATTTCCTCTCGTTTTAGCAATTTTTCTACCACCGCGTCACGTCTTCTTGATTTCCGTCTCGTATACACAAACCTCAATGGCTGCCCACGATGCCCGGGTTTGGGTCTCTGCGCAACTGCAAACCAATTAACCTCGGGTTTTCCCCAGTTCAAAGTTCAAGTACTAAAGTGAACTCTCCGGAGAGGGGAGACCGGGGCATCTAGTAGCCCACTCCTGAACAAGGTCCACATCATATATAATAAATACATTTTAAATACAATAATTACATTTTTACAATTTACTACAGTCCAATCCCGTTACAAACACATGATTTTTACAAGAAATATCATAAAATCTCTAAATAGGATCAAAATACGAGAATGTTGTGCCAACATATAACTATTGCATTAAACCTACACATTAAAGCTAACAGCTTGTTTAATGTCCATAAAGCCATTCAAGTACTTGCACTTGAAAGTTGAGAATCCGATGATTACCGAAATTTATAGACATTTTCCGAAGTTTTATGGTGGATATTTTCTGATTTTGGCGTAAAGACAATTTCGAGGTCAAACCCACTCTGTGAGTGACCTAGCGACTGACTGAACACTGTTTATAAATGCAACCCTGAAGCATAACCTGCCTATCAAACAGTGTTTATGTTTGGTTAAACTACACTGAAGATATTGAAGATATATTCATTTGAATAACCAAATAAAAATTCTGCTTCTAAAATATTTTACTCCAATCATCAGGAATACAATTATTCCAAGAATGCCTCTGATTGGTGCAACTTATGACGTAATCAGCTTTCTGACCAATCAGCAGGTAGATATCAAGGGGTTAATTAATAGATTGTTTGCAAATTTCATAATACACCGGGGGGGGGGGGGGGGGGGGGGGTAAAGAGACTGGCAACAGAAGGGTGTAACAGAGTGAACATTAGATCCAGTAATGCAACAATTTCCATGGTCTATTCAACCATAATGGACTTTATTCCATAATTTGATCTGAAAGTGGTTAATGTGCCTGTTTTGTATCATTCTCTAAATACCATGTTTCAGCCTGATTCATTTTCTTTTGAATCATCTCTAAGTCAATAATATTTATAAGTACCACCACACCTGGTTTGTCCTCGGATATTAAGCCTTGTTTTTTATTTTAACACAAGTAAATATTTGTTGTTTTACACAGATTGGATTCAACATTTTAGGAAAAATAACCAAAACCAAGCACAAAAAAGTGGTAAGTATTAATATAATTGGTACCAATTTTTTTTCTTCTATTTAAATTTAATTCAAGACAGTTTGTCAGATTCTATATATTATTTAAGATTTCATAATGTCAGGAACATCAGCTCTCAAATTAGACTCTATTTTCTAGGTTTTAACATATTTTAACTTAATATAAAACAAATTGCCTAGTGTCGAATTGTTTTGATGTAGGCCATACTTTCATGTTTTTATTTAAGATTTCATAATGTCAGGAACATCAGCACTCAAATTAGACTCTATTTTCTAGGTTTTAACATATTTTAACTTAATATAAAACAAATTGCCTAGTGTAGAATTGTTTTGATGTAGGCCATACTTTCATGTTTTATTAAAATAATAAGGTTCCAAGTCTTACTTCTTTTTGATACATGAAGACTTCATATACATGTATAAGTCCACAATTCAAAATCATTTGTTCACACATGAACATCAGGGGCATTGATTTTTGAAAATTTCTCGAAACAACACATACACATTTATTGACCTGGAAATGAAAATTGTACTAAAACAAAGTTCTATGCACATGAAATCTGACCAAAGCTAAATTTAAACCAGCTTCATTTTGTGATACCCTATTAGTACACTGTGACTGTACATCGTCTAAGTTAAAAATGTAAAAATTTGAATTACAAAATAATTTCAGTTTTGAAGTTACTTAGCCATATGCATGTTACATTTTTATTATGAATGAAAAGAACAACTCACCAGAACCATCCCCAAATGGTGGGGGGGGGGGGGGGTTACTCACCTATTACGGAACACAGGGATGTGCCGCTCTAATGGGTAGCTTTTTGCAAAAAATCCCTAAACATGGGGTATGATTTTGTGCTGGAAAATCCCAAATAATGGGGTCACTTTTTACAACTGGGTCTATTTTTGCAAATATTTGCGAAAATTAGGTCTATTTTCCCGAAAATGTGCGAAAATTGGGTCTATAATGAAGCAAAACCCTTAGAAATGGGTACCGTATTTTCAAAAACCACCCTTAGAAATGGGTAGGGGTTTTGAATCTCCAGCCGCACATCCCCTACCAAACCCAATCAGAGTACCCACCAGGAAATGGTTGAGTTAATTAATTAGTGTAGATAGAATCTAGCAAGTAGCATAATAATTGGGTAGACCAGATTAACAGTTTCCAGAAGAAAAACATAACACATTATTACTTCATCAATATTTAATAATACATTTGGTGAAAATTGAGAAAAATATGATATGGTTTTTAGTTAATATTGCAAGATTTCACACTCAATTTTGTGACATTTGCACTCACTCAAATTGGAGTCTGTTTTCTAGGTTTTAACAGGTTTTAACTTAATACAAAACAAACCCATAGGAACTCATTTTAAAATGTTGTCTGCAACTACAACATTGGACAGTTTATGGGGTAGGATGTTCTTGTTGCTACTTTATTAACCCCTACCTCTCAAACTGCATGAATCACATAAATCCCCTACACCGCCCCCCCCCTTCCCCACTCACACACACCCCCACACACCAACCAGATTGATTTATAATCATAACCCTACTAAACCATTTCCTGTGGCTACTTCATTAACCCTCGGTCCCAAGGATTGTTTGGCACGCCAATTTACAGTAAAGAAATCAGGTTGCTTTATTAACTCTCACTAAACGCTACTTGTACCACGTCACTATAACCATGATAACCCTATGCCTATTCTAAACCATTTTCCTTGGTTTTACCCCCACCTGACATGACACCATAACCCATAACCAACAGGCCTATAACCATAAATGATAGCAATTAATTAAATGATAACCATTTCCCGTGTGGCTTATGCGCCATGTGTAGAAGTGCGTAATGCAGTGGCAGTGAGCCCTTCCACAAACATGTACGTGACGCGTTACCACACGGTATGATTACGTGATAGTACGCGCAACACACAATATCGTGCACTTCTAGTGGCATTTGTGAGCAAAATTCGAGAGGTTTTTTGCTGTTTTTTGGAGCCAATTGTTGACCAATTTCACTGGAATATATTTAAAATCACACGTCCCGTTATTTTCTCTATCTTTCATGCAAATTAGGTGCCACTTTGATAAAAACTAGTGGAGAAATAAGGATAACAAACGCACCCCACACACTCACTGATTTGCACTATCCTCACCAAATTACACCGTGGTTTTGCCTTAAAGTTCCTCACCAATTGCCCCGAGTCCCGTCCACACACCCCTGCCACTTCAATGTATAAGCCCCACCCTCTCAACTCTGCACTCTGTTCCTGTGCCACCCCTCCCCATCCCACCAACACCCCCCAAAAAAAAGTACCACACCTCTATAGAAGGCATGGGAATTCCCAATTTTTAAAACAAAAAGCAGCCTGGGAATTCCCAAAAAAATAAATTGCATGCCTCGCAACCCTATAGAAGGCATGGGAATTCCCAGTTTTAAAAACAAAAAGGAACCTGGGAATTCCCAAAAAAATAAACTGCATGCCTCATACCCCTATAGAAGGCATGGGAATTCCCAATTTTAAAAACCAAAAACAACCTGGGAATTCGCAATTTTTGAAGCAGTTTTGGTCACACCCTTATAGAAGGCAGCACAATTTTGCAGTGGGAATTCCCAAAATTGTCTGTAAAAAAATGTTTGCCTTCTGTAGGGGGTGTACCATTAATAAATGGAATAGCCCATTAGGTTTTGAAAATCTGAAGAGCTTTGAGACAAAAGATTTTTTTAATATAGCCTTAAATTTGGCTATATATTTGAGCTTCTAAAATAATTTTCTCCGCAAATGTGCATACATGGCACATGCTATAACATTTGCTATTGTACTAATTTGACCATCATAATACCATAATTCCAAAAGATATGGGAATAGCCCATCCCCTTCCTTACTAATCTCCTAAATCAGCAGCAGTAAATATGCTTGCTAAGGGGGGGGGGGCTAATCTGTCTCTTGGGTAGGTTTGTGATTCACTCCCTGTGTCATTTATAAATTCTGTTTTTTTAATTTTTTAAAATTTTTATATGTCACCTACAGTGCAATAATATTAGCTTCTACCTAATTACTTTATTATTTATGTATTTCTGATATCTTTTAATCTCTTTTAGCATTTTTAATGTACAATTTTGATGTTATCTTTGTATATATTTCTATGTGTAATTTGTTATTTTTATACCAATGTAATAACTATGTAATTCAGCTTTTAGCTGCGATTTGGTGATAATAAACTATGAACTATGAACTACATTCCAGAGAGAGGGGCAGAGAAGTGAAATTGAAAGGTGTATCCAACTGTTGGAGCGGTTATTGTTGTTGGGTTTTTTTTGGCACCTAAGATCTATATATCGATTTATTTTTTTTACAGGAAAGGACACCGAAATGGGAAACCTAAAAGATCCAGACCAAGGTAATGTCCACAAGACCCATGCTGCATTTACAGGCCTATTTTTATTTCCTAAAAAATGTGAAGCGTGTTTCAGTTTGATAATTGCTCATATTGAAACCGATCCACAATCAGGCCTGGAAGTAGCACTTACCCATAGCGGGTAACTTTTCCATCGGGCGGGTGAAGATACAAAAGTACCTGCCCGACTGGTGGGTAATAATTTACAAACTTACAGTGTAATTGAGTTACACTGGCTGGTGGAATTTCTGTTGGGCAGGTATTTTTTGTGAGAAACCTGCCTGACTGGCTGGTTGAAGAAAAAAATCTGAAGTTCCAGCCCTGTCCACAAAACTGACAAGGATCGACATTGAGGAACAGTATTGGGCAGAAGCAATTCTGCAGGGTGTCATGGTAGGATCAATGTGGCCCCCACTTCTGATTTTTTTTTTTACCATGCCACATTTTTGTTTGCATTTTAGGCCATATGTCAAAGCAGTTAGCAGTACTGTTGCAACTCAAGTTGACTCGAGTGTCATTTTTCACAACTTGACTTTGACTTGATTCACAGATATCCATAAGAGACTCCAACTTGATGTATGTGACTTAATTCAAATAAAGGATTCAAGAAGAACCTGGATGCAAACCATTTTCTCTCTGTACGCCAGCTACCATGTCCTCAGAGACACTTTGCATGCTTGTGTCACCCAGTTTCTCCTGCAAACTTGGACATTAGCTGTTGATGATGTAACTCTCAACAATCTACCAATATGTGACCAAATTCAACTCATATATTTTGAGGTCAAGAGATATGGCCTTCAGTCAACAATCCATTACTAAAATGGACTATTGTTTGTTTGGGTTTTTGTTGTTGACTTTTGTCTAAAAGGGGGGTGTGGACCCTCAGTATAGCCTCCGTTAAAAGGGCTGTAACTCCTTCATTATTAATTTAATCTATATAAAAGTATACATTTTCTTGAAGAAAAGGGTTCAATGAATCCAACCATGAACATGAAATTTACCATTTGAAAAAATTATAAAAACATATTTTTGACCCATTTTAGGTTTGGAAAAGATAGCTAGAAATATATTTTGTCAAATTTTGTCATAACTATTTTTATTATAATCCAAATGATATTCCCTAGGAATGTTTTTTAAAATTTTTAACATCTTTTTGTTTTTGAATTATTTACCAAAAAGTGCCAAAAATGTGATTTTCATGATTATGAGGTTAAAAACATTTTTTGTCACTTTTTGGTCAATAATTCAAAAAATAAATAGATATTAAAAATGCAATAAAAAGGTTCATAGGATTTTTTTTAGGATTATAATAAAAGTAGCATGACAAAATTGACAAAATATATTTTTAGTTATCTTTTCCAAACCTGAAATGGGTCAAAAACGTGTTTTTTATAATGTTCTCCAAAATGGTCAATTTCATGATCATGGTTGGATTTATTGAACCCTTTTCCACACAAAAATGCATACTTTTTTATAAATTAAATGAATAATGACGGAGTTACAGCAGTTTAACGGAGGCTATGCTGAGGGTCCACACCCCCCTTAATTCAAAGATGCCAGTTTTCATGAAATGTTCTTGATTTTGTGAATGTTTTAGTTACATTTGACTAGTGCTGTTGTCAATTGTCAAAAGTGTATAGAATTGTTTTGATATTGGCTGTACTTACACATCAAAAGACACAATCATGTTTGATTCATTTAATTCTTGCATTTCAGGTTCAGATAAAAGTGAAGATAAGGATCCAGAAAAACAAAAATTATTTAGTGGTAAGTGAAGACAATATATACACAAACAAGACCATAATTCATAATAATTTAAGTTAAAATATAAATCTAAAAATATCAATATATTAAATTAAACACTTATCATAGTTGTTTCAGAATCATTTACTGGTGACAAATGCCTTGTGATCATTTATACAACGAAAGTGAGTGGTATTTGGTTGGTAATGATTGTGAATAGCATCAATTACGTACCTCGACAGAGCAGTCACTGACAAGGGTGGTCCGCGTATAAAATGCTCTACACTAGCAAAGTGTTCTAACGACAGCAATAACCCAAATTCAGATTTAGGTTTTTTAACCGGGATCACAATTTTGGAAGAGAAAACCCCAACTAAATGGCCATGAATCGATCCGGGGACTGTCCGAAAATCGGCCCGTCATCCCACTCACTAAGCCAACACCCTCAAGCCACAACTCCTTCTCGAGGTATTCCTCGCTCACTATATGGGCTCGGTTGATTATGTCATTAAAACGTCAACACATGCACTTGGAGACTTGGAGCTTAGAAGTAGTATTTGTTAGATTTTTTTTTTTGGGGGGGGAATTAGAGTTAATGAATGAAGCAAGATTGAGTGACATTTTTTTCAGTTAGGTGTCATGGCATTATCAGAAATCAAAATTTTCTGCAAGTTGCAATTTCTGTCCTGATTGTGTGACCCAGCATGAGTAAATGAGGCACAATGGGCAGTGGCCTATGGTGTTTTTTTTAACATAAAAAATATCCTTTTTGGTCAAAACTTAAAACTAAAACCTTTACTGACTGAACAAATGCTTGCTCTCGCTTTCTATTTTAACATTTATTCGCATGAAAATGTGCTATTTCTGTACTAATTTTACCATCATATTTCCGTAAGTCGTGGTGGGGGGGGGGGGGGGGGGGCAAACTTGAAAGGTCTGTCTAACTGTTGAACAGTTTTTTTTTGTCACCAAATATTTATATTAAGTTGATGTCTGTGACTTAATTCAAATAAAGAATTCAAAGAAAAACCAGGATTCAAACTATTTTCTCTCTGTACGCGAGCTAGCATCCTCAGAGACAATTGGCATTCTTGTGTCATCCAGTTTCCCCTGCAAACTTGGACACTAAACTATTGATGGTGCAACTCTCAACAATCTACCAAACCAGTATATGTGACCAAATTCAACTCATATTTGAGGTCAAAAGATATGGCCTTTTTTCAACAATCCATTACTAAAAAGGACTATTGTTTGTGTGGGTTTTTGTTGTTGAATTTTGTCTTTAATTCAAAGATGCAAGTTATCATGACATTTTCTTGATTTTGTGAATGTTTTAGTTACATTTGACTAGTGCTGTTATCAATTATCAAAGGTATATATAATCGTTTTGATATTGGCCATACTTACACATCAAAAGGCACAACCAGGTTTGATTCATTTAATTCTTGAATTTCAGGTTCAGATAAAAGTGAAGATAAGGATCCAGAAAAAAAAGAATTACTTTGTGGTAAGTGAAGACATTATATACATGTACAAGACCACAATTCAAAATAATGTAAGTTAAAATGCATATTTAAATAATATTAATTTAGCATAGTTGTTTTCAGAATCCATTACTATTGGCAAAATGCCCATGATCATTTATGCAAAGTAAGTGAGTGGTACGTGGTTGGTAATGATTATGAATGGCATCAATTATGTACCTCGACAAAGCCGCCACTTACCAGGGTGGTCGGTGCATAAAACGCTCGAAACTGGCAAAGTGTTCTGACGACAACTATAAGGGGACCAATCATAACCCAAACCCTGGTTTAGGGGTTTTAACCGGGATCACAATTTTGGAAGAGAAAACCCTGACTAAATATCAGCCCGACATCCCAACCACTAAGCCACCACCCTCAGCTACTCCTTCTCGCAAGAAAAAGGAGTTTGACTAGTATCATACTTAGTATAGGTTCTATACAAATTATTGCATAGGGTATCAAACTATTTTGACTACTTGTGTCTAGGGTTATATAAAAATATTTTCACTACTTAATTGTTTATGGTATTGGAAATACTGATATTACTTGCTTATGGATGTAAAATACTCTCCGTAATTGTCAAGGATCAAGATAAAGACAAAATCACAAGGATTTCGTGATTCATTAAAGGGATAGAAGAGGTGCTTTCTCACATCAATGCAATCAGTGGTGTAGCCAGAGCCGCCCCCCCCCCCCACCCCCAATTACTTATTTAGCGTGTTTGGAAAGTCCTTGGAAGCGTCTGATACCCCTCTTGTAAAAACCACTAAGCACCCGGGGCCATTAGGTAGGCAAACAAAATATTGTGTTGCCCTCAGTGACCAATCCTAAAATTTCGAAAATTGGAATCACTCTTTTTTTTAAAGATTTAAAGTTAACCCAAGTTATACAAAATATTACTAGTTTCTGCTTGAAATAAATATGTTTTCCAGAAACATTAGCAATTTGCTGCCCTCGTCAAAATCTGGGTAAGCTTTTAAACTTCACAGACATGCCGTTTCCTGGATCAGAATAACCTCACACACAATATGTCCAGCCCAAATTGTTCTTATTCCATTGAATAAATATTCTGGCACCCGGCTTAAATGGGTTTCTCTCAAGAATTCAACCCATGCCTTGTGAAACTTGTGAAGAAATAAAGGACGAAACACCTTTGGTAGTTGCAGAACAAAATAATATGACTTCTTGTCCGCTCAGTGCTGGAGTCCAAAGTGGCTAGAAAAGTACATGGACTATGGAAGTAGGGGAGTGCCTGAGGGTGGATGTGCCCCCTCAGAAGTAGAAAAATTTCAATTTGGAACTCGTTTGGTGCGATCTGGTGTATACTTTTGACCAAAATGTTATCGAAAAGCCACCTCTTCATTTCCAATAAATATTTTGTTTTTTATCAAAGCACGAAAGAAGTTGAGCATTATACTGATATATTCTTGATTTAAGTATAGAATGGTCCAAAAGCTCGAACAGGGGGGGAGACTGAGGGGGGATGTTCCCCCTCAGAATTGGATTTTTTCTTCTTCAATTTTCGAACTCATTTGGTGCGATCTGGTGATACTTTTGACCAACATTTTATCGAAAAGCCACCTTTCATTTCTAATAATTTTGTTTTTTATCAATGCACGAAAGAAGTTGAGCATAATTATACTAATATATTCTATATATATATTTGCTACATATTACTGGCAATAAAAACATTTTCTTTTGGGTAATTCTATCTTCTTTTTTGTACGTTTATGAATATCAAAATCTTAATTTAAAAAGAAAACTAAAGCTGCGAATCAAAATCATATATTTTTGAAATTATTATTAATCAGATACCTATAAATTGATGAAGTAAAGAAAAAAAAGTGACCTGATACCTTAACAGGCGCGCGTAGCTCGCGAAAAATGTGCTATTTTACAGTTAGTTTGCTATGATTGAGGCTTGCCTTCATAAAAGTTTCATAATATAAAGATAAAGTTAATGTTTGAAGTCACATTAGCGTGTAGCGCACAACATTTGATACTAATTTGTTATGAAGCTAAATGTAATGTTTGAAGGTTCATATGAGCTTAGCGCGCAAAATTGCATATTTTATACTAATTTTGTCAAAATTGAGCGACTTTTTTGCTGATAACAAATAAGCTTCTAAAAAGAAATGTAAATATTTTGAGGATCTAAAACTTTCACCCACCCGCTCGGCCCTCAAGCTCTCCCGAAACGGACAACAAGAAATGAAGTCACACAAGGACTGGTCCCAAGTCTTATCGTTTGGGGCATGTGCGTGCGTAGCGCGCAATTTTGTTTGCTATTCTACATATTTTGCCCAATTTTCGCTGGTACAAGCCTTAAAAACTAAAGCAAATATTTCGAGGCACATGAGCAAAACGCCGCGAAATATTGGCTTCTCAACACTAACTAATTTTGTCATGATCGAGATACATTTTGTCTTCAAATTAGATTCCAAAATTAAAGTTAACGTTCATTTTTTGGGGGCTATTTTACATACATTGTGCCGCGATTGAGATACCAACCACGCAAAATTGACTTCTTAACACTAATTTTGCCAAGATTGAGATACATTGTTGCTTCTATTAAAATGTCACAATATTTTTTAATTTTTTTATGAAAAACCCCTGGCTTCTTTATACTTATTTGCCACATTTGAGATATATTTTGGCCTTATGACACTGCTTTTATTGTTAAATGTTTTGCTATTTTACCCGGTTTTGCTAGGATTGAGGTACATTTTGGCTTCAAACTATCTTCTTAATTTGCAATGAATTTATTTTGGGGGGAAGGGGGCACATACAACGAAAAATGCTATCTTTGTATTTGAACGTCATAATTTAACTTTTTCATTATTCTCTGCCCGGGGTGCTCAGTAGTCATTACAAGGGGTGTCATGCGCGTCCAAGGACTTTCAAAAAGTACCCTAAATAAGTAATTGCATAAATGTGAAAAAGTACCCCCTAAACAAGTAAGGACAGCGTTTTACATACCCTAAGCAAGTAATTTCAGTATTTTTATACCCTAAACAAGTAACCAAATACTTTGATACCCTAATGTACCCTAAGCACGTAATTTGTATATTTTGAATCCTAAGCTTAGTCTTTAGCAAGCCCCGGGAGCCAGGCCTTGGAGCAAGCCGTATTCTACTTTAAACATACGCACGATATCCCTTTTGTTGCCATTGAAGACTATAAATTGGCGGAGACTTGCTAAAGTCTATGTGGCTTCTCTGAATTTCGCGTCATTTTTTACATAACCACGAAGAGCGGGACGAAGAGGCGCCGATTGAGAAATCCCCAGAACAGGGCCGATGACAGGATGGATTGCAACGGGAACAGATTGAGGAATATATTGCGACTATTAAAAATGTCATAGATAAAAGAAAATAAGGACCCTAAATGCGTAAGACTATTGTATGAAAGTATACCTTTTTTCCTGATTTTCCTTGTTTTGATACCTAAACATGTTACGTACGTAACGTGCCCTGGCTTCAAAAACCACACTAATTACGTGATTTCTTGGACGCGCATGATACCCCCCTTGTAATGACCACTAAGCACCCTGGGATTCTCTGCTTGTGGTCAAAACACATCAACCTGATTCTAAAATTTATTGTTCTTTGCATGAATATCGCTTTGCTTTTATAAGCCAGTAATGTTTATAAAAGTACCCCACCTCTTTTGTCCATAAATAGCCTTGGTTTTTTAACACAAATAAATATTTGCCGTTTTTACACAGCTTGGATTCAAAGAAAATGCTGTGGGATAAAAAACAAAAAACCATCACACAATAATGGTAAGTATTCAAATAATTCAACTAAAGATATTGTTTTGTTTTACCAGAAGCATTTTTAGTTTTTAACATTTTAATTTTTTTGAAACCTCAAAAATTCCTTTTAGGTCAAAAATTAACAAACTAAAAACCTTTAGTGACTGAACAAATGCTTCTTCTCGCTCTCTATTTTAACATTTATTTGCATAAAACTTATTTTTGTACTAATTTGACCATCATATTTTCATAAGTCGTGGGGGGAGCAAACTTGAAAGGTCTCTCTAACTGTAGAACAGTTTGTCACCAATATTTATATATCAATTATTTTTACAGATAAGGACGGTGAGAAATCAGAAATGACAAAAACGGACTCGAAAACACCAAGGTAAGGCACAAAAAATAAGAGAGTTGTGTTGCCCTCAGTGACTGACCCTAAAATCGCCAAATCTAGGGTCGGCATTACTATTTGTTGCTTGAAATGAATAAGTTAGATTTACTAAATGTTTGTAGACTATTATCACACTAGAAGCATTAGTTAAACTGACGTATGGGCCTATACTAATTTTTTTTTGTTGGCCTAATGTCTCAACCGTTGATGATAATATAGATGTTTTTCCACCATATCATCGATTTGCTGTCCAGAAGTCGTCTCATAGTAAAAGTTTTTTGAAGTCGATAGGCTTTAAGAAAATATGCGCGAAGCACAGAAAAAAAATGGCATTACACTCCAAAATAGCCTCTAAAATCACTCCAATCACCAGTCACCACCATCTTTATAGTTTTAACAAATTTACACACCCCCCCCCTGTTCAAGAATAAAAAGTTACATAACCCTCCCTATTTCAACATATGAAAGTTACATGACCCCCCTATAGTTATATGATCCCCCCTCCACCATAAATAATGAACGTTCTCTTATTAGATTAAACATTTTCATAGTTGTTTTCAGAATAGTTTTCTAGTGACAAACGCCCATGATCATTTATGCAAAGTAAGTGAGTGGTACATAGTTGGTAATGATTGTGCATGACATCAATTATGCACCTCGACAAAGCTTTCACTCACCAGTGTGGTCAGGGCATAAAAGGGCATAAAATGCTCTGAACGGCAAAGTGTTCGGTAATATCCATGACCTCAGCCGGGTCAGGGTCTCGCGCTCCACATCGGGGGCACTGCCCTCGACCGCTTCACCAAATTGATGATGATAGTCCGCTGCCCGCCTCATGATACCATAGGGATCATCGTAATATTGAGGCCGGGCGGGTAAAAGTTGGGCGACTGTGGCTGGGGTTGGTTGACCCTGTTTGAGGTTAACAACCTCCTGAACTAGTTTGGCCTGGCAGTAGCATTTGCCATTAGCAGGTAACTTTTCCATCAGGCGGGTGAAGATACAAAAGTACCTGCCCAACTGGCGGTTAAACATTTTCAAACTCACAGTGTAAGTGAGTTACACAGGCTGGTGGAATTTCTGTTGGGCAGTTATTTTTTGTGAGAAACCTGACCGACTGGCTGGTTGAAAAAAAATCTGAAGTTCCAGCCCTGTCCACAATACTGGCATGGACCCGGGGGGGGGGGGGGGGGGGGGGGGCACTCAACTTTTTTTTTGGTAGGGGTGTGCCGCACAGGGTCTCAAAAAGGGGGGCTACAGAACTGAACAGAGTGGGTTTTATGATGAAAAATAGGGTCTTAGGAACTGAATTTTTCAAAAAAGTAGGTCTGAGAACTGGCCTATACAGGGTGTCTAAAAAAAACACGTGCCCGTGTTTACCCCAACTTATTGACCATGAACCTCTAGAATCTAGTGTAACAATTGTATACATATTGATAGACTAAACGCTTAGCTTTCATATGCCGTTTATTTCATCTGATTTGGTTTTGTCAATCTTGAGATATGACCAATTAACAAAGCTACCTAAAATCGACTTTGTGCCACTTTTACAGAAGAATGCTTAAGATATAAGCATTAAAACCCTTGTCCTCGATAATGACAGATTTCCTCAATGAAAATAGCTGAATTTGGTATCATTTTGAAGAGAAATGTATATTTATCGGTAAAGTGAAATGTTTTTGTCAAAATAGTGAATATATTTGTTAATTCTTCGCCCAATGAAATTTTAGTTTTATAGCACCGAACGGGGAAAAAATCGAGAGTAATTTTCACATTTTTATCGTCATCGCAGGAAAAACATCCTGCTCAAGAAATAATACCTATGTGTTATCCTTTCTCAATATAAGGTTAAACAATCTTAAATTCAATTAAGTGAGTGAAGAACTCAGCGTTTATATAGACCCATATATTCTGCGAAGATCCCAAAATGGTCGTTTTCATACCCCGGTTTCATACCCGATATCGGCAGTGTTATCCAGCACATGTGGCTAGAGCGCGTAAGACCCAATAAGTAAATAACTCTAAACACAGGGGGTGTAATCTATATAAACCCTGGTACCGGCCTCCGGATACACTAATACTTGCTCACGAATGCAATGGTTTACGTTTACTTTAGAGAGAAACAGCTAGGCTATATATGAACTTGGCGGTGAAATACGAGAGTGCTGTGTGTCATATAGTGGCCGAAGAAGTCATTACGTAATCGAACAATAGAGTTTTCACACCTCTGTGTGAGGTCAATTATACTTGTTTAAAGTCAATGTTTACCAACAATAGGACCTTATCAGTACGCGGTGTCCCGCTGTGCATCACAAAGCATTATTATTATTAGGCCGTGTTATCATAAAATGTTAGCTTTCAAGTGTTGGAAGAATTTTTAAAAAAGCAGTAAAACGTGCTCATTCAATAATGACGACATACGGTGACGACCCGTGGCTGGCTAAAAATGCGTATTAATATGCCTATTCTTAATATTTGAAACATGACAGTGTACATTTTGGCCACCTTTGAAGTAGATGTTTTCAATTGGTGCATTGATGTTAAAATATCATGACACTGAATATGTTATAACAAGGAGTTTATCATAAGACTTTTATTAAGAGTAATACTTTTAATTAATTTAATAATTATTTTCAATAGAATAAACATGAACACAGTTATTTAAACGTGGTTTTAAGTTCAGCTAAACATGCGTTTATTTGTTATACTTTTATTTTAATAAGGGGCACTGAGAGATCTTTCATAATATCATGACACTGAATATGTTATTGCGTTACAAACAAGACTTTCATTATAAGAGTAATACTTTTAAGTAATTTAATAATTATTTTCAATAGAATAAAAGAACACAATTATATTAAATAGTCGGATTTGTATAGGCCGCATTTAAAAGTGAAAATGAATGAATGAATCGCATATCTGAGACGGTCGATAATCGGCTCAGCATATACAGAATTTATCTGCAGTAGCGGACTCCGGGGGGGGGGGGGGGGGGGGGGGGGGGTGGGGGGGGGTGCCCTCAGTAAATTGTGTATTTTTGTACCATTTGAAAATTGTAAATAAATCTACTTGTTGGGGGCACATCCACCTCACAATCGCCTCGGTCTCCGCTTTCCCGCGGAGCTGCAGCACCCCTTTCAGCATGTTCAGGGCTGGAATTACCAAATTCATAAAAAAATAAGATAAAAATAAATTACCAACACTAAACACTGTTCACTATATTAGGAAAGCGCAGTAACATTTACGCCCGGCATTTACGTGCATTTTCCTGAATTTGCCTGAATGGGTAAATGAGCTGCGCACCCTTTTCAAGGCTGGATTTACCAAATTCAGAAATAAATAAGATAAAAATAAATTACCAACACTTAACACTGGTCAATTAGGAAAGAGCAGTTACATTTACGTGCATTTTCCCCCAAAATAATAATTTTAGACGCTTGTTCAAAGCCAAACTGTACCTCAATATTGCCATATATTTTGCATTTAGTCATCAAATTAGCCATTTTCAGTCGGGGAACCCTATATACTTCCACATTCTAGGTACACAACTGATATATCCCCTATTGTTCTCGCACTTTAGCCACTTGAGAGGACATGGTTCCTCACAGTGAGCGGGGGCCTTCACATTTTAGCCTGGCCAGGGCCCCAACAAAGGTAAACCCGGCCCTGACTCCTTTGGTTACACTTTTGCCAATTCAAATATCAAAAAAAATGTTTTTCTTTCGTTGTATTTGTAACTATAATTATACATTTTGTTTTACAAAATAGAGATTATTACATTTATAGATGTTTTGAATGTATCATAATCTTTAAAAAAAATCTGTTATACTGTATGATTTGGTCATGTGATGCAAACATGGATTATTTTTGAATATATGTATTGTATTGTATTGTGATCATGCTATGCAAAAGGTGTGAATGATTGAAAATAAATTTTAAAGAAAAAAAAGAAGCACGGAATAACAAAAATCAGTTGCCTGACGAATGCAGTAACATGAAAAAAAATGATAACATAACCAAACAAAAGTACATAAAAGTAACAAATCTCGTAGAAAGTTTGATTTTTCTTTTGACAAATCCATGGTGTAAAGTATAATAAAAGCTTATACTTTACGTGTAATGTTTCATGCTCACTGAGCACTTCATCAGACTAGTTGACATCTGACCTCTTCACTGACTTTTTGTAGTGATTACCGCCGGAAGTAGAGGGCGGTAAAGAGATCAGCTGGTCGTAGATGTTGTTGAGTTGATAGGCCCTGTCGTCTTCATATGCCGTATACATAGGCCTATTCTTGAGACCACGATTTGAAGGCCTATGCTATATTTATTGGAGTTCCTTTAGCAAACACTTCATGTTATACTAGTAGAAATAAATAATGTATACGTTCAAGTTTATTTCCAAATATAATATAAGGTCAAATATTAAGCAGCACGAAGTATGCAGACTTTTTTATGATTATTACAAAGTTCACCCCGTTCAAAAACTACACTAGCACTCTCATCTTGGCTAAAATCGCTACCTTCGTTTTCACTTTACCATGTTTACATAACCCACTTCCACGTAATTATAAATGCGCCAACTATTAATAATACATCTACAAAGATTGAAAATATATGATTAGCTTTGTGAATATGTCATGTCCATCAATTCAATGTTTTAATGTTTATACACACAAATAAATGAAACAGCATACCCCTGGCCATGTAATCTTAATATTTAAATGAGTGCATTTAATATGACTGATCTCATTTTATCAGTTCTTCTGAAATCTGATAAAGCCCGCCCGTTTCCCTTGAAAATATATAAAAGATGAGAAGGCAAACATATTACAGGCATGGAAATTGATTTACATTATTAAGCCTGAAAACTTGAGAAGGTGTGTTAAATTGTGAGATAGGCTTTTATAATATAAGTTAAAAGTTTAACGGGTTTGCCGTCGGACAAGTTTTAATCTGTCAGGTGTGTTAAATTGGCTTTAAAAGGGCAAACATTGCCTATAACTAAAGAAATTACCACATTATTTAGGGAGTGTTCAAAAATACTTTGGTGGGGGTGGGGTTGGCCAACTTGCATTTTTGGGTGTCTGAACTTTTTTTACCCCCCCCCCCCCCCTTTACAAATAGTAAACACTTTTTTGACCCCCCACCCCTTTACAAGGTGAAAAAAAATTACCCCCCCCCCCCCCAGATTCATTTTCCCTAGACACATTTTAGTTTTATAACGTGTTACAAAGAGTTCATATTTGTTTTATCTGGTGTTCATTGATAATAAAAATATCACAGACTGATCAAACCAATTGTAATACTGTATCTTTTTTCAATGTCTGCATACACATAAAAGAAACGTTGATTTAAGTTTTGTTTAAATCTATTGATTTGGCCAACAGTGGCGTAGCTAGGTTATTCATATTGGGGGGCGAGAAATGATAATGAACCGACAAGACTTTTGTGAGTCAAGCAATGCGCGCAAAATTTTTCGACTTTACACCTACTTTTTTGGAACGATCTAGGTACATTTTGGCTCTAAACAAGCTTGTAGCAAAGAATATTGCATTTTGGGGACACATTATGCGCGCGTGGGCGATCGCCCCCTCGCCCCCCCCCCTCTGGCGACGCCACTGTTGGCCAAACTGTTTTGACCCCTCCTTTCTTGAGTACCCAAAACTTGTTGGTCCCCCCTTTTTCAACTTGAAACTTTTTAGACCGCCCCCCCCTGTTTTGACCAACCGCCCACCAAAGTATTTCTGAACACTCCCTTACGAAAATTGCTAGAATTTAGACTATTAAAAATATTATTTGCCAGGCCACCATGGACATTTTGATGCCTGATAGTTAAACATTCAACCTGATATCTGAATCCAATTACCTTCACTTTTTATCCCCTGGTTTGTAAAACCAGAAGGGGATTTTGTCATCATGTCATGTCCGTGTGGGGGTTGTGTGTGTGCCTTTTGGTTAGCCTTTTGGGTTAGCCTTTATGGTTAGCCTTTTTCTTGAATGCTGTATCTTTTAAACGGATGGACGAATTGACTTCAAACTTTCACCGATATGTAGGCCATGGTCAAAAACTGTGGCTGCTTTTTTGGGGTCTAATTTGCATAGGTCATCTGAGGTCAAAGGTCATCCAGAGGTCAAATCGTAAAAGTTGCCCGACTGACGTCAAACTTGGAGACAAGAAACAAGCACGATGGGTGAACATTTTTGGGGTCTAATTTGCATAAGTCATCTGAGGTCAAAGGTCATCCAGGGGTTAAATCGTAAAGGTTGCTCGATTGACTTGAAACTTGGAGAAAAGAAACATGAACACCGGGTAACGTGTCAAAAATAAAAGAGGTCATCCGAGGTCAACGGTCATTAGAGGTCATCCAAGGTAAAAGGTCAACAAGGGGTTAAATCGTGCAATGAACACCGGGGAACATGTCAACAAATAATTAGAGGTCATCTGAGGTCAAAGGTCATCCAGAGGTCAAATCATTAGAGTTGCATGATTGACGTCAAACTTGGAGAAAAGAAACTTGAACATGGGGGGGGGGGGGGGGGGACATGACTCCTTTGTGACCTTTGACCTCATTTAGTTGATCTTCCAACCAGGGGGATTCGCAAGTCGTGACTTGCAGTATTTTTATTTTTTGAAACTTCTCATACGCTTCAACACACATGACATCAACTACAACACCTAACCATACGCCACAATACTGCATTCCATTACAATATCATTCATTATTCCATCCATTATACTCTGACACCAACCAAATCTATTCACTAACAGGACCCAGTCAGGTTTGTTTTCAAAATCTTAAACCATAAACCCCGAGAACCGCCAAAGCCGAGAACCGCGAAAGCCGAGAACCGCTCTAGTTTAATGATGAAACTGTAATTCTAAATATAAATGTATAAGATAGTATGCACTCATGTTAAAGTGTATACATATCATTCTAAACATATAAACATCTGTCCCATTTTACTTGTCTGTCTTGTCTTGTCGTGTCATGTCGTGGCAGGTCATGTTGTGGCAAGTCATGTTGTGGTATGTCATGTCGTGTCAAGTAATGTCATATCATGTGGTGTCACGTCATGTAATGTCATATCATGTGGTGTCACGTCATGTTGTGTCATGTCAGGTCATGCTGTGGCGTGCATGTCATGTAGTGCCGTGTTGTGTGTCGTGTTATGTCATGTAGTGTCATGCCATGCCGTGTTGTGTCATGTCATATAGTGTCATGCCATGCCGTGTTGTCTCGTGTCGTGTAGTGTCGTGTCATGTCATGTAGTGTCATGCCATGCTGTGCCATGTCGTGTAGTGTCGTGTCATGTCATGTCATGTAGTGTCATATGCCATGCCATGCCGTGTTGTGTGTCGTGTCGTGTCGTGCCGTGTTGTGTCGTGTCATGTCATGTAGTGACATGCCATGCAGTGCCGTGTTGTGTCATGTCATGTCATGTAGTGTCATGTCATGCCATGAAAAAAGGGTGCACGTGTTTACCCAACTTGTTGACCATGAAGTGCTAACATTTGGTGTCAGATGTTTACATTGAAAGACCAAACACCTGGCTTTCAGATGCTGCTTATTTCATCTGATTTGGATTTGTCAATCTTGAGATATGGACAATTAACTAGAGCTACCCAGAATTGATGTTGTGCCACTTACAGTTTCAAAGGGTTACTCCTAAGATATAACGTCCACTTGTACGATTGCCCTTTACCAGTGTTATGCAAAATAACATTTTTGTATTGAGATTAAAAAGGTTTAAATAATAGAATGAGTGCCTGTGTATCCAAGCAGAACTGAATAATAAAGATGTTTGTTACATGATTCGAACCAGTCCTTTTGACGAGTTTTCACAAAATGTTTAGGCCCCTATTGGGCCTACATTTTCAAAACAAGACAGACGTCTATATGGCTGGGTGCGGCCTCAATTCTTTAGAAGAGGGTGTTCATGGTCTTAGAATATCATGAAACGAGAAGTCCAGCAGAATTCACCAGAGAGTTTGCCATTCATTTCCCAAACACGCACGTACCATCTAGGAATACACCTATACAAAGGAGTATTGGAAATACTTGGTAGATGGTACAAGCACCAATATGAATAAAGAACATTCTGGAAGACTAAGATATGAAAAGTGGCAGGACACACTGTCAATAACACATTGAAAACGTGCGGCGTGCACTTCAGAGGGATCCCAGAATATCTGCTCGTAAAAATCCCTTACTACATATAAGGACATCATTTTTGTTCCTCAGCCTCTTTTAAACAATTCTGGTAAAATGCACACCCCAATGTTTCATGAAGATTGATGCCCATGGATAGACCAATGTTAGTATCGTTTTGACGCTCATAATCATTCTTTCTGTAAAAGTGGCACAACGTCGATTTTGGGTAGCTTTGATAAACTGGGTATATCTCAGGATTGACAAATCCAAATCAGATCAAATAAACGGCATCTAAAAGCTGAGTGTTTTCCCTTTCCGTATTGTAGTATCCACGATTACGGTATCGTATACCGCTCATCACTAATGCACCGTAAAGCAGAAATCATAAGCATGAGAGTCACCTTTATTTATGCAAAGTCTGGATGTTAAATTGGCGACGAGTGATTAAAATTTTAGCATAAATCAAATCAGCAATATTTTGTCCGGCGGCAGAAGCAACGTCAAGTGAGTAAAACAAGCAATTTACAGCAATAATGGCAGTCGCACAGCAACCTTTAGTGACAGTTGTGACTGAAACCAGAAACTTGAAAATTCAACCATTTACGCACGATGAAGATCAAATTAGAGTCGGAAGTGAATGGGAAGATTGGTTAGAAGAGCTGGAGCGCGAATTTCGCTACTTCAAAATAACAGATGCGTCAGACAAAAAGGATGCAATGATCATATATGGGGGCAAAGAAATCTCGAGACTGGCTAAAAACTTACCTGATCCAGCGCCAGTAGCAGAAGGAGAGGAGGTACCTGACTCCTATAAAAAGCTAAAACAAAAGCTTAATGACTATTACATGCCGAAGAAAAGTAAGCAACACGGCAGATACGCCTTTCTCAAAATGGTACCAGAGCAAAGAGAATCCATCGCATCATATGCAGCTAGGCTTAGAGAAAAAGCTCGGGGTTGTCAATTTGGTGTTGATGAGGATGAGCGCATTCTTGAGCACATAGTCCAGAGTAGCCAATAAAAAGCTTATCAGAGATGCCATTAGCAAATCATGGAACTTGACACAATTCTTAACAGAAGCGGCGCAGACAGAATGCATAACAGCGCAGATGAATGACATGAATGCAGCACATTCCGTCAAAAAAGTATCTACACGCGGACGCGGCGGTAAACCCTATATAGACAATGGACGCCGAGAGATACGCAAGCATCAGGATCATCACGGGAGCAACGTGGAAAACCGTGTGACTACTGTGGCAAAGTTGATCTTCACCCTCCAGGCAAGGAATGTCCAGCGTATGGAAAGAAGTGTAAAAACTGTAGCAAATGGAATCACTTCGCAGTTGTTTGCCGTTGGAGAAGCGATGAAGGAAAAGACCGCAGTTCAGCAGCACCAAAGCATAAAAAGAAACGCCATGTGAAGAAAGCGGCACAGGAAGATTCATCCACCAGTTCAGATGGGGAATTCTTTGAACACCTAGAGTTAGACAGAGTTAAGCTAGTAAAGAAAATCGACACATCTGGTAAAAATGACAAACCAATGACGGCACGAGTGCAGCTCGACGATGTGGATTTACTAGTTGAAGCAGACACCGGCGCTGACTGTAACATCATGGACGAGCATCAGTTCAAAGCATTGGTACACAGATCAAGCAATAAACCGGAACTGAAACCAAGTGAAATCAAACTTGGTGGAATACAGAACAAAGGTGAATTTAAGACCATTGTAAGAAATTACACCAGAGGGATAGAGACTAAATTCATCGTTGTGAAAGGAAGAAACAACTCACCACCATTGCTGTGCAGAAAATCACTCCTGAAGCTAGGAATGGTACAAATCAGACCAGATGGATCTTTAGCAGCAGTAAACCATCTCAGAATCCAACAGATAGCAAGCATCAAGTCGAGCACAGATCAGAAAGCTGAGATCAACAAGATTACTGACAAATACAAACAAATATTTGAAGGCGTGGGAATGATAAGAGACCACAACAACAACAAAGAAATCAGTGCAAAATTCAGCATGAAACCAGAAGCAGTACCAGTTGCACAGAAACCAAGATCAGTACCCTTCTATCTGCAGAAACCATTGAAAGAACACATGGAGCAATGTGTAAGAGATGGAATATATGAAGAAGTCCCACCTGGAGAACCGATAACGTGGTGTTCACCGTTAGTCATACAACCCAAACCTCGATTTAAAGACACAGCAAAAGAGGATCTTGGACCAAACATGATCAGAGCCAGCATTGATCTGAGGATTCCAAACAAATCCATGGACAGAAGTAGACTAACCCAAGCTACAGTTGTGGAAGATTTCACACATAAATTTCATCGCTGCAAGATATTCTCAAAGCTAGATATGCGATCTGGATATCACCAGCTACAACTAGACCCAGCAGCATCAAGAGAAATCTGCGCTTTCAGTACACCTTGGGGGAACATGAGACCAAAAAGACAATTTTTGGAGCCAAGTCATCACAGGATGTGTTCGATGAAACCATCTACAGGATCTTCAGAGACATACCGAACAGCCTTAACCAAAGAGATGACATCCTACTAGGAGGAGAAACCCTAGAAGAGCACAACAAAGCATTAGAAACAGTCCTACAGAGAGCATCAGACTACGGAATCACCTTCAACCCAGACAAGTGTTGTTTTGGAGTAGAGGAGATTGATTTCTACGGATACAAGTTTACCAACGATGGACTGAAGCCAGATGAAAAGAAAGTGAAAGAAAGTGATCCACCAGAGCTCAGAGTCCAAAGATGGAGTCAGAAGCTTCCTCGGAATGATTGGATACCTTTCCAAGTTTATTCCAAACTACTCCACACTCACTGCACCTCTTCGAGAGCTTACAAAGAAAGACATTAAGTTCAAATGGGGACAACAAGAGCAAGAAGCATTTGAAAAACTGAAACGAAGCATCACCAATGAAGACACAATGGCATACTTCAATCCGGCAAGACCTATAGTTGTGAGAACAGAGGCGAGTTATCATGAAGGTATATAGGCAGGCTTATTTCAACCTTCAGAGAAAGGACTGCAACCAGTACACTTCATTAGTCGCTCAATGACCGGAGCAGAGACGAGATATAGCCAGACGGAGAAGGATACATTGGCAGTAAAATGGAGCAAAAACAAGTTCAGAATGTACCTTCTTGGAGCACCAAGATTCAGAATTATCACAGCGCATAAACCACTACTACCACTTTTCAACAAAGCAACCGCAAAGCTTCCACCTAGAATTGAGAAATGGGTAATGGACATGCAAGACGTAGACTACGAGCTGATCTACGAACCAGGCAAAGATGAAGCTGATCCAATGGATTATCTTTCAAGACACCCTCTTCCAGAGACAGAGACTGATGACACAGAGAACGTGATCAAACAGATCGTGCAGGAGAATCATGCAGTCGTACTAGACAGAATAAAGGAGGAGACAGCGAAGGACGAACAACTTCAGAAGATAAAGACAACCATCATACAGAATGACTGGGAAGCAAAGAAGAAAGACCCTGACATAGCACCATACTACAGCATCAGAGAGGAGCTATACATTGCTGAAGAGGTCATCCTAAGGATGGACAAGATTGTTATACCACAAAGTCTACAGAGAAAAGTCATAAAAGCAGCCCACAGCCTAGGACACCTGGGAATGACTAAGACCAAGCAGATGTTAAGAGAGAAATATTGGTTTCCAACCATGAACACAATGACAGAAGAAATCATTGGACAATGTTTTGAATGCAGAGTAACAACAAAAGAACACAAGTCAGAACCGGTAAAGATGACGCAAATTCCAGAGAAACCTTGGGACGTCATTTCAGTAGATTTTGGAGGACCATATCCTGATGGACATTACAATCTTGTAGCCGTTGACAAAAGAACGCGATACCCAGAAGTGGAGACAACGTACTCAACAGCATTCAAGCCTACCAAGAATAAGCTGCGCAAGATGTTCGCAACTCATGGAACGCCGAGCCGAGTAGAAACAGATGGTGGACCACCGTTCAACTCCAGAGAATTCACAGAATTCAGCAAGGAAGAAGGATTCTACCACCACAAAGTAACTCCAGACCATGCCAGAGCCAATGGCGAGGCGGAAAGCTTCATGAAAATGTTGAATAAGACTGAACAGATCGCTCACTTGCAAGGAAAAAACAATTCCTTGGCAATCCAAGAAATGCTGACAGGATACCGTTCAACTCCACATCCCGCTACCAGTGTTACGCCTTATGAAGCGCTGATGAACAGAAAAGTGAGAACAAAGCTGGACCACATTATTACAACAAGTGTGAATCCTGAGAAAACACGAGAAATGATCAACATGAAAGATCAGAAATACAAAGACAAGCTGAAACAACAAGCTGAAAACAAAAACACCAAGCAGCACACATTCATCGTAGGAGACTATGTACTGCTAAAACAGGCGAAAAAGAACAAATGGTCTACCGCGGCATATGAACCGGCATTCTATATAATAAACCGAATCGATGGATCATCCATTGCGGCCAGAAGAATCACAGACGGACGGGACATATACCGTGACGCAAGCCACTTCAAGCTAGCAAACGCAGTCATCCAAAACACACCACAGCTGGAGATACCCATTATAGACAATACTCTTGGGGCAGACAACACGATTACAGACATGCAACCACCAGTTCCAGAACCACAGGTCGAGACATCACATTCCACACCTGAATCAACCCAAGCCAGGGAACCACCAGAAGCCGTAATCGATACACCAGCTACACCAAGGACATCAAGACCACAAAGGACCAGGCACAGACCAGATTACTTGAAGGACTACGCTACGTGAGAAAAGACTCTTTAACAAAATGCCACCGTTCTGTGAATCAGAACAATAAAGACTCTTTACCATGCCACCGTTCTGTGAATCAGAACTTTTTTTTCTTCATTATTGCTATTGTTTGTTTGGAAAAAGCAATCCAACAAAAACATAATTGCACATTTTTGTTGATATTGGAAATTTTGTGGAAAACAAATTTTTTGTGTGGAAAAATTCCAACATTTGGATTTTTTCATGCAAGTGCACGTATACAATAAACAATAGACTATTACAACTCTCATACCGAGTTGACCAGAGACAATGATCATCAGATCATGAACAATTATCATGGATAATTCTATCCACAGATCAACCATGTATTTTGGGCAATTGTTTTAACCAGTTGTGTTTGGCAAATACAGCACAAAATTACAATAACATTGATTTTAGTATAAAGCCAAATTCTCCATAAAAAGGGAGAAGTGTAGTATCCACGATTACGGTATCGTATACCGCTCATCACTAATGCACCGTAAATGTTATATGTGGTTAGCCCAACACTTGTTGACAATAATTACAAGCTATAAAGACCACACCGTAAAGCAGAAATCATAAGCGTGAGAGTCACCTTTATTTATGCAAAGTCTGGATGTTAAACGTATGTATTACCATATTACATCAAACTTTAGGACTTCATGGTCAACAAGTTGCGCAAACATGTGCACCCTTTTTATGGGACACCCTGTATGTATTTTGATGCTGATGTTGCAAACCAACAATTTTAACAAAACAAATTTAAATATTTAAAGTTTACCCAAATTGTCAAAATATTACTATTTTCTGCTTGAAATAAATATGTTTTCTAGACACATTAGTAAAATTGACATTGACCAATTTGGTCTTAAAGGTATATTATGTGATCTTTCCAGGGAACGCCCTCAACATCGAAAAAAAATTGAAAGCAGATTTTCTTGCAGATTTACATTTCTGATCATAAATTGTACATACATTCCAAGTTACAGGGCGATACGATTCTTAATTACTTCAAAATCATGGTTTTAGTAAAACCATGATTATTTAGTAAAACCATGATTTTGAGGTAATAAGGAATCGTACCGCTCTGTAACTTGGACTGTATGTACGATTTATGATCAGAAATGTAAATGTGCAAGAAAATCTACTTTCTAAAAAAAATCATGAATAGAGGGCGCTCTCTGGAAAAGATTACATAATATGTCATGGGTACCTTATAGAAATGCATTGTGCTGAAACAAAATGTATCAATTTGTTTTAGGTCGGAACTTAGTTTTGCTACACCAAAATTGGCAAACTTGACCATGTATTCCCTAGGGGATTAAGAGTAATGGTGGGGTCTGAAGAGCCCCTCCAAATTATTTTTAAAGTGCATATTTGATCATGTAGGGTCAAGTGGAATGCATTTTGACCATGACCGATTTGAACAAAATACCGTCCCTATTTATGCCCCACCCTACTGTACATTGTCCAAGTAGGAAGTGTAAAATAAATCATAACATAAATTCAATTTTAAAATTGTTTTGTTTTGAGTTTTTTACATGCACCCTGAAAGCACTGTCAATTTTAGGCGTTTATTAATCATTTATGCACATTATTTGTATGTATTCAGAAAGTATAATAGTTCAAGGTAGGTGTTTCGATTTGTGGCCCGATTTTCAACTTTATATATGTTTTCCATTCTATATGACGGGTCATCCTTAAATAGTTATGTTCCAAAGTTTGAGTTGCATAACTCCAGTGGTTCTTATTGTGACATGAAATTTGCACATTGAGTAGTACACAAACTGGCCGGGTGGTTAACCACCTTTGGCAGTAAAAATGAATTCACTGCATTTTGGCCTATAATGTCTAAATGGAACATAAATATTATAATATATCTTGCGCCAAATATTTTAAAGAAATAATGAGAAGAATATGTTGATGGGCAAACATAGCTAGAGTGATTGGAAAATACACCTTCAAATTAGCTTTTCAAAACAAGTTAGTTATTTTTATTATTATTATTATTTATTAAATTCCATTTTAAGACCCTCTAAAATCATGGTTGATTATTATTATATAATTATATATCAAATTACAAACTTAGCCATATGCATGTTTCATTTTTATTATGAATTTCAGACAGTGATGGTGACAAGAGCAACCCACCACAACCAGCACAAAACGGTCAAGTTAAGTGTAAGTTAATGATTTTATTGACTTAATACATAAACAAGATATTTACAAAAAATTGGTCAACGTCCTAGAATGAAATTAACAGAGACAAAGGAAATATGAAAAAGAAGATTTAGACGACAGGCTCAAAACCACTAAAAACGACCAATTCGGATTTCAGAATTTGTGAGAATTCAAATGTACTCAAAACTATTGTAACACCTAAAGAATTAAAGATAATTAACACTTTGAATTTTGACTCGGACAAATATGAGTATGTAATATTCTCAACTTTTTATTTTTTCAAATGTTAATGTTAAAATTTACTGATGAAACCTACGTTACCAATGGCTCAAATGTTAGATTGGCAAGCCTTAAAGTTCGAAAAATATGCCTATTCCATTGAAACAATGTATTTTATTGTCTTGTCTACTTTGTATTGTATATCACACACTTTAAACACAATATTTACTTATAAATTCTACCATACAAATGCAAAGGTGAAATTGAAACCTATGATGTTACAATTGATGCAACCTACGTTACACATGGTCCTGTTAAGAAGCGCCATTTTGCAACTATTTTTGTTTCCAACCTCCCCATGACGCATGATGGCGGTATAATAGCACTTTGCTAGGGGGTGATCGTTACGATTTTACTAAAATAAGTTGAGGTGTGTGAAATGGCCGTCATGTATGTTTCGGTAACAGATGTTTCATTTGTACTTCACTGTGACCCAGTACATGATTTACGGTCGCTGATGAAATAAAATAATTTCAGTGGGATACGGGTACCATGTTCTTTTAGTTTATTCCTTGTATATACATTCCAAGATCCATTGTTTAATTCTGATAATACTGGTAACGTAGGTTACTTTTCTTAACTATACGGTCACAATACGGTCACAAAACCGATACTAGATGTATTGTTTTCTCAAAGCTTTTCCCCCAAAATTATATCTCCATTCATATAGGCTTTAGACGAGGTGTAAGTTATTTTATAAAAGAAAGAAACATGACTTAAAACTGAAAATGGCGGGAAAGGGTGAGGTTATATGTAATTGTATACGGTAACGTATGTTTCATGGAACTTTGCGACAATTTTCAATTTTAAAATAATTAACTTCTGCATATTTCTAATGCAATTTGTTTTTGTTTAAGTTATAATAATAATAAACAAGCACTTGTTATAGCGCCAAATACCCGAAGACTTCTAGGCGCTTTACAATAAAAGATTACATACAAGATTACAACAACTACAACTATAAAACTTGATTAACAATTTCCAAAATGATAATACCCAAGTCCTAACATTTTCAGAAGTTTTAGTCTATTATATGTTGAAAATGTCTAATGCATCTTGTTTATAATATTTTCCAATTTTTATATTTATTCTTAATTGAAGGCATGCGACAAATATTTCGCGTAATTGGTCGTTTTTAGTGGTTTTGAGCCTACAATGCTGCCCCTTTGACTAGATTACTCTCTGATGTCCCCACTACTTGAGTATAATTGTTTTACAAGTATTCAGGCAAAACCCTGTTGTACGGGCAAACTGACCTCTCAAGTCGAGTCGGTCGGTCAGGCTTTTTTCCTTCTTCATATTTTCCCTTGAAAATGACCATCGGTGACACCACGCTCAAAACAACCAAAGACGCCCCTGAGAAATTCCTTGGCAAACATGTTTTTCATGGTAACAAAAGTATTGATATATATAATCTTGTTAAATCTAAGGTATTGGAGCAAATTAAATATTGCATGTTGAGAGATGGCAGTTTTTATTCGGTTTTGTTCTATATGACTACGCAATTTGGGCTCGATAATTATGTTTGTAACAAATTATGTTCATGTTGTGGTTGCGGGACCCCTCCTTTAACTCCAAATTGACACGTGAATCCACTTGGAAGCGGAAAATGCAAAAGTTTGGTAGTAGACAGTGGAATAACTTTTATCAAATCGCGAGCAAATCCATGCCTACCATTGCCTAGACTAGTGCCACCAGTCCCTGAAGAGTCGTCCTGCGCCTGAACAAAATTACCTACAATGCATAGCGCGGACTCCTCTTGTCACAACAGCAAACGCAGTGGAGCGTATTGTACGACTGGAGGAAAGTCTAACCATTGCCCGAGCTAAATCTAAGTGGAAGTCATTCAAAACAAATATCCAGAATGAGCTTAAAAACCACCGCCTTGATAAATGGAGGCAACATGCCCAACCTTTGAAAGTCCTGGGAAACATGTTAAAGCTTATTGATTCAGAAAAGAGCGACCTCACATGGAAATCAATGATATATAACTTACTCCGTGGCGTTCTGAGTTTTGCTGTTAGATCATGCATTGATTTTCTCCCTACCTTTACCAACCTCCGCACCTGGGGTAAGAGAACTAATACTAAATACAAACTGTGTCAAAATACGCAGACTCTCTTACATGTCCTTAATTATTTTGCAATATCTCTTGAACGATCTAGGTTTACCTGGAGGCATAACAGTATTCTGTCTCATTTGGCACATGAACTCCAGAAATCGAATAATAATAATTGTGCAATATATGTTGACCTCCCTGGCCACACAATCACAGGTGGTACAATCACCCCAAATGTTGTACCTTATACTGCACAACGTCCCGATCTTGTGCTTATTAATGAAAATGACAAATATGTTCATATATTCGAGCTTACTGTTCCATTTGAAACCAATATCGCAAATGCTCACAGACGTAAAATTGAGCGGTATCGAACACTCAAAGCTGATATATCAAAATGCAACCTTAACTGCGTCGAGATCGGTTCGAGGGGTCTTGTCACTGATGAGAATCTGAAGAGACTGCGTACTACGTTTAGGTCTGTCGGGTCAAAACTTTCCAATCCTGTCATTAAAGATATTAGTAAAATCTCATGCCAACGTCGAGCCAATTACGTCCGGCCGACTTCAACTGCCGACTATATCGCGACGTCGGGCCGACTTCAGTGTGCTATCAGGGTATTGTCTTGTCCTGTCCTGTCTTTCCCTGCCTGTATGTTGGTCGGTCAGTGCTGGTCATTGACGGAGCTACATCGTGTCCTGTGTTTTTATGTACGTTCATTTTATCAATTTTACTGTATTTTTAATGATTGAATAAAGAATGATGAAATAAAATATAAACCTTTTTTTTATCGACCATACAGATGAGCAACTAGATACAAGTGATGCTGAAATTGATGCTGAAGAAATAGGTAAAATAATGAAACGTTTGATCAATATACAAATAAAGAGCTCAACAAAAGAACATCATACACTTTGTTTATTTTGGTACCAAATTGTGCCAAAAAGATTCATCCAAATCTAGCCTGTTTACTTAATTGGAAGTCACTCTATAGCACATAAACAAAGTGTATGTCTTTGTTTTGTTGAGCTCTTTACTACAGCTTAACGGGGAATAAAGCTAATAACCATGAGCATTGGTTCATTTTCACGGGGTTTTGGTATCTGCGATCTGCTGGCACATACTGTAAAAGCTGAAATATTCGCGGTGGTTTTATTTTCGCGCTTTTCGCGCAAAATCTTTTTACGCGAAAATTATAACACGCGAAAATATTGCTTTACACATTCATGCAATGCTTTCAGACGGTCGCCCGCGAAAAAAACAATTCGCGAAATGTCTTTGATATCAAAATCCGCGAAAATATCTGTACGCGAAAATATTGGCTTTTACAGTAGTTATATTCTAACATGTTCCTCAAGTCTAAAGAATACAAGCTAGGTGGACTAGGCCTGAAAATGGCATCCACCAACCCCCGGGCGTATATGGACGTTGAGCCGACGTTGCAAAAATACACTGAAAGTCTCGTCGGGGTACTGACGTTTTGCCTACGTCGGAACTTTTGCCAACGATAGGTTAACTTGCTATACGTATTTTTTTTATAAAGACAAATATTCAATAATTCAAAATTGTAATAATTTTGTCGCCTGCATAATTGAGAAAGATATAATTGTAATAAACAAATTACTGATGATTTAGATAATCATTGTTTTCATCTGCAACAATTTTAAGATCAAATTGATTGAATAAATATTAAAATTTACGAATTACGCGTATCAAATCATACACTCACTTTACCACGTGCAGTTGGTCTCCATTTTGTCAGACACGTTAGAGATACTTCGTGTTGTTCTCAAATGAATTGAAGGAATTACTTCAGCGAAGATGATGGCATTTGATGGTAGATTTTGATGGGGAAATAATGCAGGATCGCAATATATTCAACACATGAAGTGCATGTTACGATGTTGCATGGGATACCCGCGATTTCCGGTGTGTTATATTTAGGCTATCAGAAATCGCTGTTATTTCTTGTACACCGTGCTTTTTCAGCATACGCCGACACTGCATGGTCACCTATTATAGATGTGATTGGAATTGAAAATTGCAAGCCATCAGATAATGAATCGTGAGGAATAGCTGAGAAACATCCAATGAGATGAGATTTGTTTCGGTACGTTTTCTTTTGCACAAAATAGAAGATTCTGAATCAGCCCTGGGAATAATCAAAAGAGATGAGATTTGTTTTGGTACGGTACCTTTTCTTTTCATTAAAATAACCATAGCTAAAGTCGGCAGAACGGTCGGCAATTAGTCGGAGATGGTTCAACTGACCATAGCTAAAGTCGGCAGAAAGTCGGCAATTAGTCGGAAAATGGTTCAACTGACCATAGCTTAAGTCGGCCGAAAGTCGGCAATTATTCGGAAAATGGTCCAACTGACCACGGCTTGAAGTTGCTGATACTCGGTCGGGCCAGTGTTTCAAAAATATCCATATCATTAATTTGCGTGGAAAGAGTCAAGGTAGTTTGTTCAAAAACGAGATTTTACTGTACTCATATATGTGATAGTTTTGTGATAGTTGTTAATAATTTCCATGCAGCAGGCGACTGCAGACGACATTATGTCGTTTTCCAGATTTGTTCCGAATAAAAAATTGTGAAAATATGATTTTTTTAGTATATTTGTAGTGTCGATTTATACGTGTACGTTTTCTTTTGTGTCAAAATAACCGTAGGAAAAAAGTCGGCCCGAAGTCGGCAATAAGTCGGAAGTACGTCCAACGGACCGCGGCTTAGCGTATCTTAAAACCGTAGGAAAAAAGTCGGCCCGAAGTCGGCAATTAATCGGAGGTACGTCCAAGGGACCGCGGCCTGACGTTGCTTATATATGGTCGGGCCGACGGTGCATTGCAGTCGGCAGGTCGGCGTCAGCTGGAAGTCGGCCCGAGGTTGGCACAACCTCCATTGGACGTCGTCGGCCCGACGTAGGCCGCGTGAGCAGCCGACTGTCGAGCCAACGTCCGGCCGACTTCAACTGCCGACTATATCGCGACGTCGGGCCGACGTCAGTGTGCTATCAGGGTATTGTCTTGTCCTGTCCTGTCTTTCCCTGCCTGTATGTTGGTCGGTCAGTGCTGGTCATTGACGGAGCTACATCGTGTCCTGTGTTTTTATGTACGTTCATTTTATCAATTTTACTGTATTTTTAATGATTAAATAAAGAATGATGAAATAAAATATATAAACCTTTTTTTTATCGACCATACAGATGAGCAACTAGATACAAGTGATGCTGAAATTGATGCTGAAGAAATAGGTAAAATAATGAAACGTTTGATCAATATACAAATAAAGAGCTCAACAAAAGAACATCATACACTTTGTTTATTTTGGTACCAAATTGTGCCAAAAAGATTCATCCAAATCTAGCCTGTTTACTTAATTGGAAGTCACTCTATAGCACATAAACAAAGTGTATGTCTTTGTTTTGTTGAGCTCTTTACTACAGCTTAACGGGGAATAAAGCTAATAACCATGAGCATTGGTTCATTTTCACGGGTTTTGGTATCTGCGATCTGCTGGCACATACTGTAAAAGCTGAAATATTCGCGGTGGTTTTATTTTCGCGCTTTTCGCACAAAATATTTTTCCGCAAAAATTATAACACGCGAAAATATTGCTTTACACATTCATGCAATGCTTTCAGACGGTCGCCCGCGAAAAAAACAATTTGCGAAATGTCTTTGATATCAAAATCCGCGAAAATATCTGTACGCGAAAATATTGGCTTTTACAGTAGTTATATTCTAACATGTTCCTTCAAGTCTAAAGAATACAAGCTAGGTGGACTAGGCCTGAAAATGGCATCCACCATTCCCGGGGGGGGGGGGGGGGGGGGAGGGGTGGCACTCAACTTTTTGTGGGTAGGGGTGTGCCGCCCAGGTTCTTAAAAAGGGGGCTAGAGAACTGAACTGAGTGGAACTGATTTTTTCAAAAAAAATAGGTCTTGAGAACTGGCCTATAGATCAATTTTGAAAGCAAGAACGCACATTTTTGATTTTTTTTGTGGTTTTCGAACGCAAAATGTTCGATGAATTGGGGCTTTGGAACGCAACATTTCGCGATTTTTGAATTTTCAATGAAATTGGGGTCATAAGAACTGATGCAGGCTCAAAAGGGGGGTCATAAGAGCTAGCAGCAGAGGGTGAAAATGGGGGTCTTCAGTGTGGCACATACCTATACCCTTTTCCAATGTCAGTGCCCCCCCCCCCCCCCCCCCCCCCCGAGCACCAACCCGCCCACAGCAGGTAATTTTTGTGTTGGGCAGGTGAAGATGCAAAAATCCAAAATGGCCTCCATACAGGAATAAATTTCACTAAATTTGTGACGTATACGCAGCTGAGCTAGCAATATCATGAAATGAAAAAGACATGTGACTCACTCTTTTGACCGAAGACTGTGTGTGATCAGCATGAAATAACAACAAGGCCATATTATTATGAATATATACACACAGACTTGAAATTATCGTAGGCACAAATACATGATATGCATGTTGTCGAATTCCCCAGCATCATCCACATGTCCATCGTGCAGATCACACTAATATTCCACCATTCACCTTCTATCATCAAAATCTATCGTTTCTTAGGTCATCTATTTCCTCTTTGTTACTTTCTTTGTATTGTTGTAAATTGTCATCATAATAAATGGTTCACAAATCGATCTACACCATCTCATGTGTGAACATACATCCAGGGTTTAGGCTATACGACGACGACTGTTATCTAAAGCATTATGTTTCTATAAGTTCTTTCGTTCTTGCATTTTTTCATCTGAAACCATGGTCTTGGAATAAACTCCAAAAATAGGATAAATGGGAATATCAGGTAGCCAATTAGTTTAAATTTCAATGTTTAAATCATAAGTTTAACAAAAATATTGTGAGTTTCAATAAGAATCACATTATTTTTCGAGTAATAAACTCTGTTTACTCATGACAAGCTCCTGAGCTCAGCTCAGCTCAGCTTGCCTATCTGATCACACATCATACATATCCCAGATGTATTTCCCAAGTGTACTTGCGAAAAAACTTCTGCTATGTCTGAAATGTGAGCTTGTAAAATGCTTATTTCATTTCCCGAATGATAATGAAACTGAAATATGGTGGATAACATGTGAATTGATAACCCCCTTCATAAAATTAAAAATCATTCTATAGGGAAGTTGAAAGTTGTATTTTAGTTCAAAAGTTGTCAAAGTTGAATTCACCCATTGTTACTGAAATGATTATATCCCAGGAATAAGAAAATGGGATGAAGTTAATTTGAAAGGGAATTAACAGGGCTAATCATCAATCCATTTAGTTCCAAAAGAAAAACCTGGGGTACTTTTTATGATATGCACTATACGGTATTGTATCATTGCCCAACATTGATTTATACGTTTGATTTTTCATGTTTTGAATTTTAGCAAATGTCCCGGAACATAATTCTCATCAAAAATTGGAGGAAAACTGTAAAAAACTTGGACTTATGAAAAGGGGCAAAACCAAAGGCGATGGGAACTGCTTCTTCCATGCCATAAGTAATCAGTTGGAACGGATTGGCGAACCAAAAGAAACTAATGGTCATGGTGAACTGAGGAACCGTTTGGCAGAATACATGAGGCATAATGTAAGTAATCCAAAACAATGTGTGTAAAGAAATAGTCAATAGTCAAATTTCGAAATAAAACATTATCTTTGGTTCTCTGACTTTTCTTCAGATTAATGACTTGAACTAAACAGCCTTGACCTTTCAGAAATGTCTTGTCAGAATTGAGTCATAGATGATACAGATGAACATTCATTCCAATTCAGTATTTTCATTTTCACATTGATTCTTGACTTATTGACTTAATGTGCCCAAACAAACTAGTCTGGATCCTCTTGCCATTTGGTGCCAAAAGTAATTTGTTATTCTGCAGCTGACATGCTGGTCTGTTCATGTGCAATTCAGCTTTAATTTAATTACTGACGTTATTGCTGCATTTCTTGCCATTGAATTAGATGAAGTGGCTCTACATGTACTTTGTTCGTCTTTTTTTAAGTATGACTTATAGCACGAGGCAGCGTGCTATAAGGAATTAATAGCACTCATCGACAGTGACCATTTTAGTGATGATTTATATGGCAGAGCTCTACCCTACACACCAGATACACACCACTTTCACAGTAGGACACCTCTCACTCACCCAGACTTAGACAATCATCTACTATTAAACACACACACACCAAGTTGGGTAATAATTACAGCTGTAATTACTCAGGTTATTTACGATGTCAAATTTACAGCATTCTGAAGCTGTACAATAAGTGAAATTTGTGGAATTCTGGATTAGCTGTGTATGTGCTATTATTTTATATAAAGCGCAAATGTGAACAATAGCCCAACAGACATTAACAAGGTTAATGACCAGAGTGATTACAAATCAAACTGGTAACTCTCGAAAGAGAGCTCTGAAAGGCCAATCAATTGGTTCACTGCAACTCAGAAAATATGCATAAAACAATTAAGAAACTCAAATGGGCAGAGGTTAAAAAAGCCAATGAAAGTGACATGAAAATAAGATAAAAGCCCAAACATAGTGAACAACATCAAAATATAAATTAAAGAAAAATAATAATATCTGGAGATCTGATGGCATCAAGAGAACCTACACAACAAACTTGGGAACTAAATCTACCAGGAGCTGCCTGTTGTCACCTGTTGGGGCGTGGCCGTATCACCAGCCCAGCTGGCTACATGCTTACAGGACCATGTAGTGACATTGGTGCGTATTCAAGTGATTACTGCAGCTGCTTGGGTTCATATTTGATCACCGAAGTTCTTACGCCACCGCATTACAATCATACATGTGATTGGGGCGCGATCATTGGAAAACACTCTGATGCCAGTGCTCAGAGATGGATGAATGAAGTAGCCTATATTTAGTTGCTTAGTCCTTGTGTTATACACAATGCAAAAACGAACAGTCATTGGCCAATTGCAGTCTCATTATAATCATATTGTGTAGTTTAAGGTGGGTTTTTTAATACTCTTATGTTTTTACACCTCATGTTTGTCTGTCCCTTAACCCTAACCCTAGAACGTGGCAGTGGGGATGGAACGAAGAACAGGGGGAGGGGGTTAAATAAAAAATGGGAAAAATTATGTCCGCCGGCGCCGGGAGTTGAACCCGGGTCGGCCGCGTGACAGGCGAGATATACTAACACTCAGCCACGGGGGGAGGGCTTCACAGGCTAAAAAATCGGAGACCATATATACCCGTAGTTTAGTGCTACAGGAGATAGAACTTGTGCGCGCGCAAGCCACGTGGTGCTGGCTGTGAGGTGACTGTGAGACGTAGTAGCGTTAGGGTTATAAAAATGCACTGTGTGGTGTCGTATTAACCCTAACCCTAGAACGTGGCAGTGGGGATGGAACGAAGAACAGGGGGAGGGGGTTAAATAAAAAATGGGGAAAATTATGTCCGCCGGCGCCGGGAGTTGAACCCGGGTCGGCCGCGTGACAGGCGAGATATACTAACACTCAGCCACGGGGGGAGGGCTTCACAGGCTAAAAAATCGGAGACCATATATACCCGTAGTTTAGTGCTACAGGAGACAGAACTTGTGCGCGCGCAAGCCACGTGGTGCTGGCTGTGAGGTGACTGTGAGACGTAGTAGCGTTAGGGTTAATAATAAATTTCTTTATCAAGATTGGTATCTCACTATCATTTCAAATCAATTTGAGTGACAGAAATAAGATATTTCATCAAACATCTTGCGTTTGTCACCTGGAAATAAAAAAATGATGACAAAATAAATATAAAAAGTAAAAAGGTGATAAATCAAAAAACCTTTAAAAGGGAAAGGCTTGCATAAATCGAACAATCGAATGTAGGGACAAGAAACGGCCTATTGTATCGCTACATCATCGTATTTATATACATAACATGTGTGTTGCGGGTTAGCTCTAGTAGTTGCGGTGTGTTTTTATTCAAGGAACTCAAAGGTTGCCATATAATCTTTCGGAAAATGATTAAAATATAATTTTCCAAAAAACTTAGGCCTAGGTCAAACTGAATACATTTTTACATGATTTGTTCAAAAAATAATGTTCTAGTGTTAATAATAATCGGTATATTTGAGAATAATGTGTGATAATTTTAGATTTATAAAAAATGTGAAAACATGCTAGAACAAAGTAATTAATATTTTTCCTGGAAAGTTTAAATTATAGACATTTTGTTCCTATTGAATCCAATACTAATAGCCAAATTAATCGGAAAATGATGTTCTTTAATGATATATATTTTCATTTCTAGAGTATAGTAGTTCAGTAGGAATTGCACAGGTAGTCAAGTTGAATATCTTCACAATTATGACATGACCGTGAAGTAGGGTACAAATGCAATTTATTGCTGAAAATGATACATGAGGGAGGATGTCTAGATCAGAATATTTGTTTATTGACGTCATAAGCCACGCCCTTTTTCGATAATGTTATAATTATGACAAATAGTTTGTCTTATAAACATAATATAAGTAATATATAGACTCGGAGAAACTGGCGAGAATTAAATTAACAAAGACCTTAAAAATACACAGCTTCGAACCTGGTCCCTCTCGCTATCGCGGCGATTGGTTACTCAACTAGGCTACAGGGACTGTGCTTACATGGATACCAGACGAACAAGCTATTATGTATACAAAGTCTTTATTGAAAGCCTCTAGCAGCCGAAATACATGAGTAAATAATAACAATTTATGATGGCCTATAAGCATGATTCTAGCAGAATCTATGACGAGCGAAACTTAATTAAAAATAAACGCGAGGATCAAGCAAATGATACCAGCCGAGTTATTGAAATGAATAAGTAATATATCGACTCGGACAAACTGGCGAGAATTAAATTAACAAAGACCTTAAAAATACACAGCTTCGAACCTGGTCCCTCTCGCTATCGGGGCGATTGGTTACTCCTCTAGGCTACAGGGACTGTGCTCGCGTTTATTGTCTGAATCTAGACTTACTCATCCATGATTTTCAGCAATAAAATCACGTTTGTACCCTACTTCACGGTTTCACCCGACTAAGGGTCCATCCGTATCGAGCAGCGAGTTGTGCAGTATGATTGCTGAGATTTGTACCAGTGCCCATTCTTGAATGTATTGTGTATGCTTTGCTCAACTGATGATATTTGTACCCCCGCAACACGCATACTTATATAATAATAATAGTACAATAATTTCTTGTCCCTACATTCGATTGTCCCTGCATAAATGCAAGTCTTAGGGAGCACATCAAAACTCGACCGCGCGGCAACCGCCGGTTCCTCCCGGTTGGACCGCATATCATTGTTTAGAACAATAGAAACCGGCTGCAACCGCACGGAACCCCACGTATCTAGCGGTTGCCGGGCGGTCGAGTTTTTATATGCTCCCTTAGTATGTTTGTCTGATTACCCGTAGACATCGGAAATTGATAGACAGTGGGAGACAAAATAGGATAAGAGCATCTCAGCTCCAAACCAAGAAGATTTAATTTTGCAATTATACACAGAATGCATTACACAATAAAGGGCACTACAGGGTGTATCAAAAAAATTAGGACACTTTTTGATGATGGTTTAAATCCTTGTTAAATCACTGAAGCATGACCAATTTTTATTTCAATGTAAAGTACAACCGATAAAGATAAAATCCTGAAGAGATGAGAAAAATCCATCATTAATTAAGGAAATTGTGACCTATTAGGCAAGGCAATCTATTTTGTAGTATGTACAATGGTCATTCACACATTAACAGTAGAGTAACATAAACGCGCACACTATTTATGCCAATATCATGGTAATGAACCATCTACAGTGGGTTCGAGAACTTTTTTAATTTGCACAGAATATGCATGCATCTGATATGTGGATTATTTAGCCAGTATTGATTTGTGCCAGAATTAAATGGATTACCAAACTAATCTTTGCTATTGACTGATAAATTATTTTCTATGTTTATAATTATTGTAACGTATTGAAACGTAAACCATGTTATTTACTGGTCTATACATGTAAATCCCATTGTACAAACCAGTAAATGACATGGTTTACGCAAATTATGCTAGTTTTCTTATTTTTCATCGGATTGATCTCACATTTTCAGGATATCATAATAATTAATTGGGCTTTACATTGAGACTAAATTGGTCATGGTTCAATGATTATAACAAGTATTACACCGTCACGAAAAAGTGTCCTAATTTTTTTGATACACCCTGTATGGTACCAATATAATACATTGATAAATTAATATTCAAATATTCAGATTTGGTCATCCTACTAGACGAGTACAGACAAGGTTAATTTTCTGTAAAGACAATGTTATCCAGTAAAAATTGGAAAGGACCAAGCAATTGTACTTAAGAACTTAAATAAAACTTTAGAGAGACGCTCATAAAGAGCTCATATTTTTAAAGATAGTCATAACCTTTAATCTATCAATGCTTTCTTTCAGAATCAATGTTATTCAATTTGTAAATGCACCAATTGAAATATACGATAATCCAATCCTACCAACGATAAAATCCGCTCAAGTGATAATTTTCAAATAATTGATTTTCTGAATGGTAAATAGGTTAAATAACTACTTGATGAGTAGAAGCCAGTTGGCCTAATAGATATTTAGATAACCAATTATCCAAGTAACCAGGCCAACCTTATTATAAAAATGGAAAAGAGCTCCTTCTTGAAATAGGAACAGTCTTATTCACAATTCAACCAAATGGCAATGACAATCACTTTTATTTTCTTACCTTTTAAATTTCATCATCAATGCAGCTATACCAACATTTCAATG
This sequence comes from Ophiura sarsii, assembly GCA_035610835.1. Taxonomy (NCBI): domain Eukaryota; kingdom Metazoa; phylum Echinodermata; class Ophiuroidea; order Amphilepidida; family Ophiuridae; genus Ophiura; species Ophiura sarsii. Next base: position 59,914,529 of record CM069451.1, read on the forward strand.
TTTGCTTGATTATTTTTACACAATTGTTTTGCCCTTCCCCATCTTATTCCAAACCTACACCTATGCATGTTGTTGTTGCACCAAGCAGAATAAAGATAATATTATTGTATTCATATCACAAAAATAACTTAAAAAGAGCTAAAATCAACATCAACATCTACATTTGTAGAAAAGATACAGGAATAACAGGGGAAAACTGTTGTAACTACTATCTAAAGGTAATTTTGATGCTTGCTTGCATTAAGTTAACTTTTTTTTAAATTTGGGATGTTTATTGTGTATTTCAAGTTCCAAAGTTGATATACATGTAACTTTTTTACATGTTTTAATTCCACCGTATTTAGTTGCAAGCTGATGACTACGAGGTTATACGAGGACTTAATATACCTGACATGCATAAAGGCAAGAACTACTGTGATTATATGGCCGAAGATGGAAACTATGCTGATGAGCTAGAAATAATGTACATGTACAAGATGCTTAAAAAGACTATAGTGATAGTTATGAGTTCTCCTCTTTCGCATCAAAAACTGTACACCTCGACAAAGGAGGATCCTGAAATCAAGCATCAACAAGATCTTCTTCTCGGGCATGTATGGGATCGTAGAGATGTTGGTGGTCACTACGAAAGCCTACAACCTATTAGTAGTAAGTATATACATATACAGGGTGTATAAAAAAATAGGACTCTCTTTCAGCATGGATTTAGTCCTTATTAAAACCACTGAACCATGACCAATTTGATTTCATTGTCAAGTACAACTAATAAAGTTAAAATCCTGAAAATATGAGAAAAATGCATCATCAATTACGGAAAGTGTGACCAACTAGGCAAGTCAACCCATTTTGTAGTATGTACAATGGTAATTCACACAGTAAAGGTAGAGTAACATGACAGTGGGAGATTACATATTTAAATAGGCTAAAAGGGAAATTATTCGTATTCTTTTCATGCTACATTATTCTTATTCTTATTATTCTTATCAAGCTTATGGCAGAAATTGAAGTTGACTTACAAGTCCCATTTCTAAGTATAAATATCCTTCTCCGTCAAATGATTGGTATAAACACATTATTGGTACTTTCCTACCACAACTTTCATACATGCTGAGGCTTTTTCATGAGAACACTAAGCAACATTGAACATTGCACAGAAATATTCATTCATCAAATTTGTGAATTATCTATATACTAATTTTCGGAACATGGCTTTATTAGATAGTTCAATATAATTTTACACTCGCGTCCCTCTTCAACTGAAAAAGCGTGGTAATTGCGCCTCTAATACACGAGCTAATTAGATAGTTCAATCCCCGTTTTTCCCGTTTTCAGACATGCGCAGAAAGGATCACATGTGAAAATCCGAAATGTTGAATTTCTTTTACTCGGGTAGTTACTGTTCGGATACAAATTGTGGTTTTCGGAATGAGTGATGACATATGGTCTTCACCCAAAATATTTTCTTCAGGGATATAGCTACATTTCTGTATATGCGGCTGTTTGTTATTCTTAAAGAACGCATAGTAACAAGCATTTATACGGGACTATACGTCCAACAAATTAAAATATTTTACAACATTTTCTAAATGTAAACAAAAACTCTTACGCAGATCTTAAAGTGACACTTTCACATTAATAACATAGATGAACGCGGAGTTTGCCAACGATAAAGAAACTGGCGGTACCATACCAACCGTTGCTGTTGCTGCGCAACCGCGTTTAACATGGCGCACGCGATTCGGCGCACACGTAATGACGCAGACAAAGTGCATTGTAAACGGGGCATGCAGTGAAAGCAGGCAGTCCGTACGGTTGCTCCGCGGTGCATACCGTACAGTACAATAACATGTAACGAGAGCAAGACACAAACAAAACATTAATCATAAAGCCAAGACCTTTATTTTAATAAAGAAACTGGGAGCAAGGCGCAAACCGTATCCAGGATAACATATTTAAAGTGACTGCAGTGGCTGAAGGAAAATACATTTGATGGAGTCACTCATGCAGTTGTAACCCCATGGCTGGTCATGGTCGACCCCACCCCCACACACACCCCTCCCCCACACACACCCCTCCCCCACACACACCCCTCCCCCACACACACCCCGGGGGGTCAATGAACATACCAAGCGGGTACACATGCGCGTCCAAGCACCTCTGAAATGGACCCTAAATGGCGTAAACCAGAACACTATTTTGATACCCCTAAATGGCGTAACACATACAAACCCTACCCTAAATGGCGTTACCAAGTACACTCAATAATGCACCCCTAAATGGCGTAATATAGTAATGCTCAAAATAATCTTAATTCATAATCATGTGACATTCATACAGATATGCATGATGTAGAATGCATGCAAAAAGGAGGGAAATATTAAAGATTTTTTTCATCATTTTGCATGTTTATTGAAAAGTCACACATATAACAATTATCCCGGCAATTAGTACCCCTAAACGTCGATACCTCGATGCTGTAATGGATACCCTAAAGTGCGATGCCCCCTAAAAAGTACTCCTTTTTCAGAAAGACGTCAATGACGTCGTGTGGTGAAATCTGGACCCTTTTCGACGCTTTTTTTGGACGCGGATGGGTACCCGCTTGGTATGTTCACTGACGCCCCCCCCCCCCCACGACACACACCCCTTTCATTTTCTTTGTGCGACTTATTATACAGCGGTGCGGCTTACTGTATACGATGAGGTCTGAATCTTAATTTGAGGTGCTGCTGCTTATTCGCCGTGCGGCTTATATAGCACGTAAATTACGGGATTGTCACATCATACCCTAAGGTCTAAGCCCCCTTCGTCCCGCACTTCCCTTACTTGATAATATGGATATAGTAAGGCAGCCTTACTAAGGCCACATGGGTATCTGGATAAACGGAACGTGCGGTATTGCCCCATCATACCCTAAAGCCACCTCCTCCTCCCCGCACTTCCCTTACTTGATAATCTGGATATAAGGGCACATGGGCATCTGGATAAACGGAACGTGTAGTATATTATCATGATTATTATAGAGTGTCTGGATTAGTAAGGGCACCAGTGGTATCTGGATTACGGGTTCACTATAAAACGCAAATAGACTCACATTACCTGGATATACTATGCGCAGGTGTGCCACCTGTGATAACTGGATTTTAAGGGTGTATTAGGTAGTATCTCGGAAGGCCTTATTTAGAACACAACAAACATGACAAAGGGACTACAGTACAGCTCGAAATAGAGTGCACAATATCAACGCACATCAGTGCAATGTCAGTGCAATGTCATTGCAATATCATTGCAATGTCATTGCAATGACATTGCAATGACAGTGCACTAATCGGATTACAATTTGCAATGTCATTGCAATGTCAGTGCAATGTCATTGCAATATCATTGCAATGTCAGTGTACACTCTATTTCGAGCTGTACTGTACATACGTTTAGGCCGTACATGCCTATTGGAGGAATAATGTATTTAAGTAAATAGGCCAAATAAAACCCTGATGGCACACATATCAACATTTTAAAGGAGGAAAACGGGGTGGCGGGGCAATAAAAGAATCGGGAGACATTTTAAAGCTAATTTTAAGTTACTTTCAGTTTTGACATTAAAATACAACTTTTGTATTATTTGGGGGTACAAAATGGGTAGAGACATGAGCTGACAGGGGGTAACTGGGGAAGGGGATATTAAGGCAATCCAGATACTCTGAATATTTTAAGTATTCCTACACCTGAATGGTTTACACCTGAATAACCATTCTTGATATTGTATCAAATTTGCTTACGCTTTGTTTACTTACCTCCCCGTGAAATCTTCTAGCGGGTCCGCGCGAAGCGCGGATGTCCGCTAGTATAGCTAATGATATGTGCCAGAATTAAGAGGAATACCAAACTAATCTTTGCTATTGTTTATTGATAGATGATTTACAATATTTGTGAATGCTAAGTATTGAAATGTAAACCATGTTATTTACTGGTTTTTATGTGTAAATCCCATTGTACAGACTAGTAAATGACATGGTTTACGCAAATTATGCTAGCGGTCTTATTCTTCATTGGATTAATCTCAGATTTTCAGAATAGTATCATTATTAATTGGGCTTTGCACTGACTGTGAATTGGTCATGGTCCAGTGGTTTTGAAAAAGTAAAAAACCACCATGAAACAGAGTCCTATTTTTGTTGTTGATACACCCTGTATATGAATGTTTATCAGATGTAAATAATGTCCAGAGAATACGTAATATGGTTCAAACATCATTATTTTATTATTAAATTCCAATATTTCGGCCATAGGCCTTTATCAAGGTAGAAATAGTGATGTGACTTAAGGGTAGAGGCAAACGATGAATGAGCTAGTGTGTCCTTGAGGTTCTTGTCCCGACGGTAAGAGGCCATTGGTGTATCATCAAAGATATCCTTAGTTGATTGGTATTCTTGAAGTATCTTTCAGTTGCGTTAATAATGTCAGCAACAGGTATAGTACGCGGATGGTAATGGTATGTGAGTACAATCACTGGTCTGTTGGATTGGTTTGCAGATTGTTTGGTTACTAGACTTTCCTCCCTGGTGATATTCTGTCATCGTTGAAGGGATGTTGAGACGGCATAATGTGGAGAAGAAAGTAGCCATCTATGCTGCCTGTTCATTGTAGTCTGCATCACTGCTGCAAAGGCGTCTGAATGTTTTTATCCCAACTCCATGTTGTTTATAGGCCTATTCCAGTTGGTGTTTTAAATTAGATTCCTCGATAAGTCTAAATTGAATGTCCTAGAAAAGGTACAAATTGCTGTAAATGTATCTAAATGCTATATATAATTGGTAGGCCCAAAATCTTTTTCTTGGCTGGTATTATTTCACATGATTTCATGGTTTCCACCGATTTAGAGTTAAAATCCATGATCTTAGAATAGACAGCCAGTCAAACCTAAAGTTATATTTCATTGGCCCGTATAGCGGTGGGAAATGCTGGTCAACCCCCACAAAAATGCAGAGGACATCATTCTGTAAACATTGATGAACATTTGATTTAAAATATTACTACCTTTGTTCCATACAAAACACACTTTTTAAATATAAATTTTAACATCGAAAAAGTGTTAAATGCTTTTAAATTTATTTTTATTTACCAATCAGATGGAAGTATAAGATCGTCTGCCAATGATTCACCTGAATGTGCTGCCAATAAAGGTAAAAAATAATAATATTGTTCAATTTAGTTAAAATAAGAAAAAAATAGACAATTTAAGCATAAAAAGGCAAATCTTTTCCGCGCTGTGCGAACATTTTCTTACTAAATTAGGTTTAATTAGACCAAATGTTGACAATTTTAGCATAAAACAGCTCAATTTTGCGTGCAAGCGCGCATTTTCATACAAAATTAGTTAGTATTAGACCAAATTTGACCATTTAAGCGTAAAATGGCACAACAAATCCATCAATTGTTTTCATGCCCACCCTAAAAATTTGTTTGCCCCCACCTCAAAATTATGAGGCTGGTACCACCAAGGGGGGGGGGGGCATTTGCCCTTTCCCCTTTTAGATTTTGCATTAGGTTTGTCACCTGAAAATTAGACTCCTGAAATAGATTCTTGATAACTGATACACATGTCAGTCTTTTGCCTACAGATGCATTAGTTCAAGAGTCATGTGTATCCCCATTTATCTTACATATAAAATGATAAAAATGCAACAAAGATTGAAGATCCAAAGTATCTGAAAAATGCCAATGTGTTTAAAGATTTATACTTTATATCTCCGATAAAATAATTGACAGTATAATACTAAAATATGTTTGGATATTGAGAAACTTGTGGAATTGGTTTTTGGTGTGTTTTTGTTGTAAATACTGTGTTGTAAAAGTTATTTGCAACCGTTATAGTATAGGCATGTTACAGCAGTGTTTATTAAGTTTTTCTTCCCTGCAAGTTGCAACAATTGCAAAGAGCTTAATTACTGAGATATTTAGAATGATTTATTGATATTATTTTTTGGCATGTGCATAGCTGGTATGTTTTCCCCATTATTTATTCATCTAGGTAGTTTTATCCTTAGTTCAACCCATTGGGATATTTGTGTTATGGAATGTTTTTACTAATTACATGTGTATATTATTAAGTATAACATTTACTTTCAAATGTGTTAGCATTTTTCCTATTATATTTATTTTTGTCATTTATATTTTCTTCTTATACAGTTTCTAATTCAGAACATGATGCTGCAAGAAAAGACACATCTCCTAGTAATGATGAGAACCTTGTCCGAAGGTAATTTTAACACTGTTTTAACCTTTTTTATCCCCCTGGTTTTCCCCCTGGTTTATAAAACCAGAAGGGGAGTGTTTGTCATGTCATGTGCGGGGTGCGTGTGTGTCCGTCTGGGTGTGCATTTTGGTTAGCCATTTTGGTTAGCCTTTTCCGAATGCTGTATTCTTTTGAACGGATGGACGGATTGACTTCAAACCTTCAGCAATAGGTAGGCCATGGTCAAACACTGTGGCTGCTTTTTTCGGGGTCTAATTTGCATAGGTTATCTGAGGTCAAAGGTCATCCAGGGGTCAAATCGTAAAAGTTGCCCGATTGACTTCAAACTTGGAGAAAATAAACATGAACACCGGGTGAACATGTCTAAAATTAATTAGAGGTCAAAGGTCATCCAGGGGTCAAATTGTAAAAGTTGCCAGATTGACTTCAAATTTGGAGAAAAGAAACATGAACACCGGGTGAACATGTCTAAAATTAATTAGAGGTCATCCGAGATCAACGGTTCTGAGGTCAAAGGTCATCCAGGGTTCAAATCGTAAAACAATTGCCTGATTGACTTCAAACTTGGAGAAAAGAAACATGAACACTGGGTGAACATGTCTAAAATTAATTAGAGGTCATCCAAGGTCAACGGTCATTAGAGGTCATCCAAGGTCAAAGGTCAACTGCATATTTCAATAATTAGATCCATATTATTTGAAAAGCTTAACTTTTTATGAATACAAATATCACATTGTGGTTCAATTCATGTTAAATTCAAACACAAATCATGAACTTTGATTATAATAAATTTATTTATATGTCCAAGAATGTCACTAGTAGGCTTTAATTGTCATACTTGTTTTGAAATGCCATGATTAATTTTAGCGATATAAATGTGTGTTTTTATAACCATCTCATAAACTGTGTTCAGGCTATGCTACAAATTATAGTTAATGATGATCATTGATTTGATTGACCATTAACTATAATAATACTGTGGCAGACATGATCCCTGGTTAATAGTTCTGAGTTCAAAGGTCATCCAGGGGTCAAATCGTAAAAGTTGCCCATTGACTTCAAACTTAAGAAAATAATTAATTAGAGGTCATCTGAGGTCAACGGCCATTAGAGGTCATCCAAGGTCAAAGGTCAACTGCTTATTTCAAAGGTCCCCTACTGGGCATTTCAAAAAAGGCAAAATATTTAATGATGCGAATTGCACACACATTAAGCATGTTAAGGGGTTGGGTTACCAGTCAAACTTTGAAGGGCCATATTTCGGAAACGATTCGTTTGTGTTCCACAAGGTTTTTAGTACTGGGTAACATTTGAGCATCCCTTAAGGTAAAGTTATTGCATCCCTAACATTAACTACAATGCATACCTCTGTGACAGTGCTACGTTTTATCATACCTCTCATCATCATTTCTTTCAAGTCACTTTTGATGAAAAGGCGAGACGCACCGTTCGAGAACCGCCTTGTTTTAAATGTAAAGGAAAATAACAAAAATACAACATGCTAGATGTTCATTTGCATTTTCACAGATAAAGAAACATCTAGGCCCTAATTTCAGAAAATGAAAAGAATAAAATGGTCCCGGGAAAAAGGTTCATCAAGTTATAATGCCATTTCAACCATACTGTTTCGTTAGCTACCTCAGATCCTTGAAGTAACACTGCTTGCAAAATCAAAAATATATGCCAAAATTAAGTTGTTTGAATTCTAATGTAAAAGTGTATGCTTAATAATAAAATTTCATAGAATAATTCCAAATTTGAACTTACTGTTCCAGACAGTTTCGACGTCCGTTCGGATGTCTTTATCAATGGTGTATGACCGCTGATCCAGTGTTACCAGAAGATGTTGATTTTCTGGTGACGTCACGTGATGATTTTGATGACGTAATCCGGATCAATGGGTCGTACAGGTGACTAAGTTGGTAGGCCCCCTCGTCGCCATTCATTAGGTGCTGTTTCATGTCATTATTGGCTTTTCGACGGATCCAAATGGATTCTCTGATCTCTGATGGTAACACTGGATCAGCGGTCATACACCATTGATAAAGACATCCGAACGGACGTCGAAACTGTCTGGAACAGTAAGTTCAAATTTGGAATTATTCTATGAAATTTTATTATTAATTTTCCTTGGATTCCTGATGAAATTATTCTCTAAAAGTGTATGCGTTATGTACGTATGATCACTCAAATAGTGGGTACATGTTTTTCGGTGATGCATGTACGTGTTGGGCTTAAACAGAAGATGCTTTTTCTTCATGTTATGCGCCTTGTGCCATGCAGCTAGTACATTCTAAACATGGCGTGGTAATTAATCATGGCATTTAATTGCAAAACCATCTTATTTATTTGATCAACTAAATTCCAGGTTTGTCTTTTTAGCTTTATAGCTTTCAAACCATATTTGAGGGGCAATTTGATAACAGATTGGTAAGCCTTAATTATTTGTTGCTGATGGAGGTTTTGTGCAGAATAAAGCAGACAAACAGGTCTTGGATAAGTAATCAACATGACTTGGTAAACAGGGCTACTACAATTACCAGCATAATAGTTGATCTTATTATGATAAAAACATGGAATTAGATTGATACCAGACTTTATGTCCCTCCCCCTAAGGTTGTCAATAACTGTCTTACTAATAACATACATTAACCAAGCAAAATGCAAAAATTAAAAATTAAACATAGGCCTATGATAATATTATAGTGAAATATTACTCACAAGTGAAATCCCCTTCTAAGAAATGCATTATTAGAAATTACAATACTGTAACTAATGACTGAAGAAGATTATAACTTTCTTTGTATATTTGTCTTCTTTACAGAGAACCAATCGAAATTAAAATAGACTTTGACCATAAGAAGAGTTATAATGCGCAAGAAGTTGCCGAGGCTGTGATAGCCATAGGGAATTCATCAAATTCAGGTGGTGAAATTATTTTAACGAACATAACCGAAAGTAAAGACCCAAAAGAGAGTTTCATACAGGCATTTGATGAGCGTATGAGGGATTTAGGTTTCATTCAGCCATATGACTATGAACTGCTCTCCATTGGTCATATTACTAGAGAACAGACGATCAGAGTGCATCCTCGTAAACCAATGCAAAGGTGCCTTCACCTATTCAAACCAAACCAACAACAAAAACAAAAAGCTGAGGAAAAGCGAACTGTAGACAAAAATGAAGAAAAGAAGAAAAAAGAAGAAAGCAACATATCTGGTGACAAAAATGAAGAAAAGAAGAAAAAAGGATGGAGTGGAAAGTTTGGTGAAGCTTTTACCAAATACACATGCAGTGTTAGTAAAATCAGAAACATGTATGATTTGATACGTATTTTCAAAAACCAAAAAAATCCTCCACAAATGCCAGCACTTCCAAAGGAATTTATAGAAAACTCCCCTATATCAGGACTAGAGGAAGGAGTGCAAGTTGAATTCAAGGAGGGCCAGGCTATAGAAATTGACAAATATATCATTAACCAAATGGTGGACTATATAAGTGCCTTTGCCAATACAGTCGGTGGGAGAATTCTATTTGGTGTTAAAGATGACAAAAAAATCATTGGAATAAAGCATTCTGATTCATTTACACTATGTGAAAAGATTAAGCACAAACTAGGCAAGAAGATGACTTGGATACAGAGCAACGAATCGGGCAGACTTGTGAAACTTGAGGGTAGGGACATTGACAAATATTATAAGTTTGACAATATTGAGGTAAAGACAGGAAATGGGGGAAAGACAGGAAAACATGTGTTTATCATCACTGTGCAACGATTCAAAGGTGGGGTAGTATTCACAAAATCCCCACAATGCCCTTTCTATAATGGGCATGATGTTGATCAGGCGAATGTGTCTGAATGGTGCAAACTTGCAAGTAACTGTCTAGTGTCTATAAACATGATCAAGTAGGGCTGTTATCAATGACCAAGTTTGGTTGTTTGTTTGTTGTTTTGTTTTTAGGTCATCCCAAGGAGAGATCACAGCATGTCTCCATCCTTCATGTGTCGTCAGTCAGTTAAGTCTGTCAATTATTTGGTATACACTTTTGGGTTTTTTGGTGCCGGGCCAAAGCCCGCCAACCTAATAGCATAGAATTGCATATTCTTGCACATTTTGGTCTTTCTACATTGTTGTGGGGTTGTTTAATGAGTTGTGGATGTCATATATACCTAGATTGTTCTTCAAATGGTACCCCCCCCCCCCCCCCCCCCCCCCCTCCATGCACACAAATCAACATTATTGGTTTCCTGTACTATTTTTAGACTGTTGTGTTTTGATTTGTGTTTTTTTGTGTGTGGTTTGAATGATACATACACCATATCCCTGGTATTTTGGTATGCAACAGAATGAACAGATGCTTCAGAAAATGGTTACAAAACATGATTCTTTCTCTTGGATGCCCCCATTCCATTTCAATGGAATTTTTATATAATAAACAAATAAATTCTACTTCAACCATAATAGTTTTACTAAAGAATATTGGCCATATTAAATTGAATATAATTATAATCAAATTAATTGAATATAAATGACATATTTAAAACTTAAATTGAATGTAAAATTTATTCATTTCTATATTTCTATATTTACTTATTTACTTTTGATATTATCAATTATTTACATAATTATTCATTTATTTATTTAATCATTTTTTATTTATTAATGTTTTCTCATGTTTATTTGTTTTAATTTCTTTATTTTATAAGTAATTTTTAATATGCATGTATTTATGTATTGATTCATTAGTTTATTGATTCATTTATTTTCGATTTAAAATTCGATTTGTATTATTATTTATTAACAAAATTATTCAACTATTTATTTAAATGTATTTAAAAAAAAAATTACTCATTTATTTATTTCTACATTTATTTATGTATTGATCAAATAAATTGAATACATATGACATATATTTAAAACTTAAATTGAATGTTAAATTTATTTATTGGCTTATAAACCTATTTATTTCTGTATTTATTTATTTATTTATTTATTTATAATATTACTTATTTGCATAATTATTCATTTATTTATTTAATCATTTTTATTTATTTATTTATTTGCTTTGTTTATTTGATTCAGTATTTTGTTTATTATTTTTATTTATGCTGCCAAAACCGTGTTTATCACTAAACTATGGCTGTAATTTATATTGCTTTCTAGTAATGCCATGCAAGAATCTTGCACAATTATCATCTATGCGCTTGCTTCTTCTGCCACATAATTTTAGCAACTAAAAGCCGTATTTACAAATGTTGCTATTTTTGCTCTTTCTATTTGCCTTATATCGCAATTTCCTTTTGACCGCCACCTTTCCATTTTAATGGAATTTTTATCTCCATTTCTTTTACATACATAATTCAACAGGAACCTAACTTGGTACAAAAGCCTGGTGTTCTCTCTTTGTATTCAGAGGGGTAACACATGATCATTCCAGGATCTTGAAATACCCCCTATTTGACGGCGTTTCGCTGACAATTTGGCTAATTTGACCCCCTTTTTTGCACAAAAACGCAGACATTTTTACTGAAAATAACCCGCCTTTTTCACCATTTCAAGGACACTTTCGATATATATAGCAAAAATGAGGACACATCTGGTTCAAAATACCCTTTTTTCTTATTCTCGGGAAAATTTGATGACACAATACTCATTCTATTTTATTTTCTTCTTTGCCGACATTAGCCTCTCAAAAAAACACCCCTAATTTATTGAAATTGCGGTCATCTAGCTTCCAAAATGACCCCTTATTTTTGGAAGTCGCGGACATAGCTTCAAAAAACACCCCTAATTTGGGGAAATCGTGGATACAAATGTTCTCAGAATATCCGTGGACATGGTATAAAAAAGTTCATCTGAAGTGAAGTTATATAAATAAGTGGAAAACAATCCAAAAATTCCCATTTCTTTTTCATACAAAGGTTGTGTTCTGTATTGTTCTCTTTTTGTTTCTGTGTTTTCTTTGTCAAGTGTATTGTTTTTGTGCTGTTCTGTCTGATCTTGTTTCATGTTTTCTCTCCTCCCGTCATTAAAAATGCTCTATTTATTATCATTCTATTTTTGTGTCAAGGGTCCCCATTATATAAGCCTGTCTATCAGGGTTTCCACTGGGGTTCCTAGCCTCTATTCCATATTGTATTATAATTTCTTTGTATTACTTTTGCTGAATAAATTGAATTGAATTGAAGGTTGATTGCAACCAAACTGGGATATACATGCAATATGGCAACCTTTGTAAGTCAAAAAGATCAAAGGTCACATATCAAGGTCAAATAACATATCAAGGTTAAAAGTAATCTCAGGTCAATTTATAAAATAAAAATTCCATTAAAATGGAAAGTTGGCGGTCAAAAGGAAATTGCGATATAAGCAAATAGAAAGAGCAAAAATAGCAACATTTGTAAATACGGCTTTTAGTTGCTAAAATGATGTGGCAGAAGAAGCAAGCGCATAGATGATAATTGTGCATGGCATTACTAGAAAGCAATATAAATTACAGCCATAGTTTAGTGATAAACACGGTTTTAACATTCAATTTAAGTTTTAAATATATGTCATATGTATTCAATTTATTTGATCAATACATAAATAAATGTAGAAATAAATAAATGAGTATTTTTTTTAAATACTTTTAAATAAATAGTTGAATCATTTTGTTAATAAATAATAATATAAATCGAAAATTACATTTTTAATCGAAAATAAATGAATCAATAAACTAATGAATCAATACATAAATACACGCATATTAAAAATTAAAATATTAAAAATTACTTATAAAATAAAGAAATTAAAACAAATAAACATGAGAAAACATTAATAAATAAAAAATGATTAAATAAATAAATGAATAATTATGTAGATAATTAATAATATAAAAAGTAAATAAGTAAATATAGAAATATACAAATGAATAAATTTTACATTCAATTTAAGTTTTAAATATGTCATATATATTCAATTAATTTGATTAGAATTATATTCAATTTAATATGGCCAATATTCGTTAGTAAAACTATGGTTGAAGTAGAATTTATTTGTTTATTATAGAAAAAAATCCATTGAAATGGAATGGGGGCGATCCAAGAGAAAGAATCATGTTTTGTAACCATTTTCTGAAGCATCTGTTCATTCTGTTGCATACCAAAATACCAGGGATATGGTGTATGTATCTTTCAAACAAAAAAAACCACCCCAAATCAAAACACAACAGTCTAAAAATAGTACAGGAAACCAATAAAGTTGATGTTTGTGCATGGAGGGGGGAGGTATCATCTGAAGGACACATACGGTAGGTTTATTCTAAAGCAAGCACTATTTTTTCGCGGCATTTAATGTTCGTGATGCAGAAGAACCCACATTTTTCATCATGAAATGTTTACAAATGTACACCTTTCTAATAATGTCTAATAAGAATACTAAAAGCTTGTGAGCATGACAATTTCACCAATCCTAGCCAGTGGCGAAATTTTTCATACACATAGATATTTCATGCAAACCTTGACCATGTTTAATGACACAGTTGACACTCTGAGCTTTTCAGTAGTATCCAGTGGCGTGCGCAGGATATTGTGACTGGGGGGGGCCCACTTTAAAAAATGAAATTCCCCCGACTCAGATTCTTCTCAAAGGTAGCCCCAATTTTTTTCTCAGTCACCTCGTGTCGTGATTTTCACGTAAGTGGGGGGTGGGGTAGGTTCAAAACATTTCGCACGGTCAAAAAATTTCGCACAGTAAAAAAAATCGCACAGTCACAATATCACAGTCAAAAAGACAGCCAAGTAAACAACTACTAGGCCTATTGGACAATTATGAGCGTTTTCATCATTTTTTTCCATAACATTTCCTTTTTATACCAACCTGGTGCATAAATTTGTCGCCTACATGTACAATTTTGCCAACTATTTGTCTATTTGGATTACACCCCCTCCACACACACAAAAAAATCTAGCGACGGTCCATCCCCCCAACTGGCAGTAGTTTCCCCCGACTGGCAGTAGGTTCCCCCGACTGTAGACCAAACTGGGGGGCCTAGGCCCCCCCCCCATCCCCCCCCCCCTTTGCGCACGCCACTGGTAGTATCTGAGACCACAATTGTAATGTGTATAACATCTGGACAGTTGGGAAATTTCTCTTTAGTCAAACAAGATAAGCTATTATGTCTCTCTGTTGGGAGTCTAATAACGTCTCTCTGATTGAATCATCAAGGCTAAACAAATATAGCTTCCATCCAGCCAAGTCTGATCAGAGTGTTCAGCAAGACATTTTTTTGAGCTATAATTGTTTGTGGACATGCTGTCAAAATCCAATCATCAACATACAGACAAATACGTAAACCCTGTAATCGTAAAAAAGTTACAACAGGGCGCAGAATCTTTGTAAAACAAAACGGGCTTATATTTAACCCAAAAGGGCAACGGGCCCATTGATAAAACTGGTTATTCCACGAAAAACCCAAAAACGTTCTGTAATTTTTGGCAATCGGCACATGAAAAAAACCATTTTTCAAATCAACTGTAATCAACATGTCATTTGGCTTAATAAGAGGCTCAAAATCCGTAATACCTTCATTGGTGAATTTTGGCGGTGTAATAAATGTGTTTAGAACACGCAGATCTGTAATAAGACGCCATTTTTTGTCGCCTGATTTAGGCACAACCTTAATAGGCGATACCACATGTGGTTTGTGATTTGGCGGACATTGTTCAACAATCCCTTGATGAAGCAAATCCTGAATTTCATTGTCAATGAACTCTTTGTACCCTGGTACAGGGCTGTTTAGAAAGGTAAACACTATCCGGAACAGAATCAAAGGGGAGTTGAACACCATCACTAAGCCAATCTAAAACCACCTGTGGCGCTCCAATAGCTTGCCATTTATTAATACAGGACTTTAAATTCATGTGTATAACCAAAATGTGGGCCTACACTTGCAATAAAATAATATTCAACAATAACATGAAAACCCAACACCTGTCCTACATGTATGTACATGTACAACCAACACACTTTACTGATCACTCTGACTGGGCCCCCAATTATTATTGGGATTATGGGTTGGTGGTTGATTGAAGCCACGACCCCTGTAGCTTTGGAACCGTCCACCGCGACCGCGTTGGTATGAATAATTGCTGGCGCCTCTTTGCCACTGCTGATTGCGTCCACCTCGCGTATTAGCGGCCGAGCTGCGTCGATCGTTGATGATAGAAAGTTCAGCTGCTAGCTTTAGCTGATCTATTGTCGTGGGTGAAAAGCAGTTAGTGTTCTGTTGGATCATTCTAAACATACGTGTAGTGTCATCATCAAACTGCCCATTGACCAGGACAGCCTGATACTCCTGTTGGTTAAATAATATTGCTGCTCTGAGCACAATGTCTAATTGAGAGAGATAGTGATGGCCAGTGCCACTAAGCTCCGGATCTTGACCGGCTACCAGTATCAGCTTCAATGCTGTTTCAATGTAACGTGAGTTGCCCCGCAACAATTTTGCACACTGTCTATCTTGTTTATTAAAGTTACCAGTAGTAACTTCATTCAACCGTAATTCGGGAGTCAGCGGAACCTTGGATAATGTGTCCTTTACTGCTGAAAATTCCCTCTGGATCTCGTTGGCGTCTGCTGCAGTTTTTGCAGCTCCGGTGTCGAGTGTATTGTCCACTACTGGCAAAGTTGCCGAATTATGTTCTTTACCGTCTGCGCTCAAATCAGGCGACGAATTTTCTTCTTTTTCAGGTTCTTTCTCAGTCTCTAACAATTTTGCAGTCTCCAACGCTTCCAAACGCTTTGCCAATTCTCTAATTTCTTGAAGTATCACACTATTTATCTCCTGAGCATCTATATTTTCAGGGTTTTTCTCGGCCATGACCGGGTAAGGTGGAGGTGAATTTGCACCAAAACACACAAGACGCAAATAGATGACCTCTGGGGTCAGAGGTCATCCCTGTGTTTATCCTGTGTTTCTAGTTAACAATTATTTGACTCCATCACAGACTGCAGGACTGTTAAAATAAACTGCATAGGTACATGTAATTTACAAAGACTGCAAAATAATTTAGACAATTTTCCATATACTAAAAACAAAATGGCAGCCTCCATGTATATGTAGAAAGACCTAAATGTCCAAGAATATGCAATCTGATGCTATAAGGTTGGCAGTTGCCCCGCCAACCAATAAGCTGAGAACATCCCAATAGGCCCATTTCTTTTTCATACAAAAAACAATTGCAACCAAACTTGTATCCTACATGCAACATGGCAAACTTGATTCATTTGTGCATTAACTCACTCTTGTATCACTCAGAGACTTGTTTGTACAAATACAAAATATATAATAGAAAGTCGATTTTCTTTTGTTCAGATCCGGCGAGTAAACTACAAACTCTGCAGGAACATGTTTGTTACAAAAAACAGCCCTATAATGATATGTTGGTTGAGGAATTGAACCCCTGTGTGGGACATTATGTTCCCATCCCTTAACACTTTTGGACAGATGATTTTGACATTTCGCCGGTAATAAATCATCTAAGATGTTGTCAACCGCTGACTATGTGGTCCGGTTTCAGGGTTATGAAGGTTAGTTTATGCCCTTGGGGCATAAGTATGTCCTTTGCAGTCTTTTAATTGGATCACATAGTGGGAAATAGACACATTCTTAGATGATTTATTACCGGCGAAATGTCAAATCACCGGTTCAAAAGAGTTAAGGGAGTGGGAACATAATGGAGCCCTATAATTGGCCACTCATTTATTTCCAGATATACGGCAGGCTGAAAACAACCATCGTCTCATTTTGTTAATTGGGTAGTGTGAGGGAATCGTGTAGTAACCAAGAAATAATAGGATGGCAAAATGAAAAAATATATGACGCGGTCATATTTTTTTTTAAGATATGCAATAAAGATTTTAAGAAAAGAAATTACCTTAGCTTCAAAAGGATATCAGTACCGAATGCATATATTATATACAGCCCAAGTTGGCTCAGTAGAAACAAAGTTGGTTGAGTCGTGTGTTATACCAGTACACAGCACCAACTCTGTTGTATGCATCTTGGCCACAGATATGAAAGAAGTTGAATATCTCAACTAAAATGTGTTGTTCAAAAATAAAGGGTCTTTAAGAAAAACTAGAGGACTGAACTGAAGTTACATCAACTGTACTACTTCCAGCAGGATTTTCTTAAAGACCCTCTTCAACAACATTAAGCCTTTCATTGCAATGTACATGTAATGTCAATGGGAACTAATAGACACTAACAGAAATCAGTGGTCATGTGATAAAAGTGAAGCATGCTGGTGTTGCTCAAGAAATCTCCTCTTGATTAGTTGTATTTCAATGTATTCAATTCACTTATCTTGTTTATCTTATACCAAAATGGTTAAACCAGAATTGACAGCACTGTATAACCTTTTTTTAGAAAACTAGAACATAAGTAATTTGACAATAGACACTGAATATATTTGTATTCATGACATGTGTCATATATTTTGTTATTCTTTATCCATATAGGGGGAGTCAAAAAAGAACAGGCTCATTTTCCCCATAGGCATCACAAAAATGTCAGGCAAGTATATGTATTCAAAATCAATAGTAGTGCTAAAGAAGACTCATTAAATTTGGGTTTCATTCAAAATATAATTTTAAAAATTGATCATTGTATTATGATGTTACATCAATTTGAGTAAAGTTCTCTATTTTAAAGCCAATCATCAGCGGAAATCCTCCCTTAATTTTTTCTTTCATGAATTCAGTTTTTTTCTTAATCAATTATCTATTTAATTATCTAATTTATTTGCAGTCATTTTAAGATTTGATGCACCTTTTCAGGTTTTCCACCAGTTTCATACCTAGTGGCATTTCTGTATCAGCCAACTATGCCTATACTATGTATATTGCCATCCAGGCTCTACTAAAACTGTTGTAACATTAGGATGTAATGTTCAAGTTCAAAAATACTTTTTTGTTGTTGAATGAAAGCTAAATATGTGGTCTTTTTATAAACACAATCATTTGTGGCCTGACATTTTTGTGAAAAAGGTGTGCAGTCTTTTGGCTTGCCCTGTATCATATTTAAATCCTTCCCTTATGCACTTATCAATTTCAACCCTGCATCCTGGGGGCTCCAGGACTAAAGTATGATTAAAAATTGAACGAACACTACGCACGCAGCACAAATTTGATCGCGCCGCCGGAAATGTTCACGCTTATGCTTGTGCGTGCTTCACGCAATGTATGCAAAACGCTGCTTCAATGTGTTTGTTCAATTATAAATCCGACTATAGTGGGGAATTGGGGGTGTAGAAATCAGCAGTTAGATATCCCTGTTACATCCCCCGATATACAGCTGGGAAAACCAGGACAAGCAGGATAGGATACTCCTGGCATTATGGTGACACTTTTATAAGGACTTCCTTTTCTGTAGCTCTGGTTATACAATTAATTGGTATTCCTTTACACACAGTTCAGCCTATCTCTTGGGTTAGTCCCAGGGGGGGGGGACACACTCACGTATGTAGCCGCTCCGTGGGTCGTTTTTTCATGAGACATCCGTAGCCATGGGTAGGCTTTTCAACTGAAAAATCCTTAGACATGGGTTCTGTTATTGACTGCTCAGATTTGAGCACATCGTTGACGACGTTTTTTCCGGGCGTTTTTCAATATCAACCTGAATTCAATTCGATAAATTCAACCCCTGAATCGTGGAATTCAACCCATTTAACCATGAGATCAACTCCCGTGAAATGTTGTGTTTAAAATCTCGGATTAGAAACCCTTAGACATGGGTCTACATTTGAAGAAAAATCCTTAGACATGGGTACCCTTTCCGGCAAAATTACCCTTGGAAGTGGGTATGGGTTTTGAGGCTGGAGCTGCACACCCACATCCAAAATAAATCCAAGTACCGCCCCCCCCCCCCCCCCCCCCCCGGGGGTTAGTATTATTTGACATCCCTGTTACACCCTGGCTACATGCCCCAGCTATTAAACAGGGGTACACTTTTAGTCCAGCCCCAGCCCCAGCACACATCCCAGCATAGCCAAACAATCCCAGCCACAGTCCCGACATGGTCCCACCATGTCTCCCATAGCCAAAGTAGCAATTGATAAGTGCATTTGTGCATTGTGTTAGAGGATGTGATCTTCTGCTGTATTCTTGGAAGCAATCATATTTTTTTACAGTACCAAAGATTTTGTAGTACTGCAGACCTCAGAGATAACTTTACAGTACTTCGTTTAACCAGCAAAAAGAAAAAAACCTTGCTTCTCTTTGTATAAACAAGTGTGTGTTTTCTGGTGTATTAGTACATGGGGTGAATAGGTGTGTGTGGTGGAATAGGAGAGTGTTGTAAATATTGAAATTGTAACATGTTATATTTTGTTGAGTGTAATATTAATTATTATTATTTATGTGGGGCTCCCAAACGGTACAATAAAAGTGTGTATTGAATATTGTTGCCAGGGGGGGCCAGTCAGGTGTTATGTTGTGATCATCCGTGTGAATGAAAACGCTGATTAAGGGTGCTTTTTTTCTACAATAATGCGGGCCTGTCCTAAGGGTATCAAATGAGGGTGTATTTTTCAACCTGAATCCGTGCTAAAGGTAGCTTGGGCCAATAGGCAAGTGTCATATCATTGTAAAAATAGCCCACAATGGGTAGGCGTGTAAGACAAATTTACTCACAATTGAATTACACAATTATTTCATACATTCATCTCAATCTCGAGCTAAATCCTTGTTAAGGGTCATTTTTCCCCATGTTTTGAGAATCCATGTTAAGGGAAGTGTCAACCCTATTATTTTGATGATCAACTTTTGCTTCTAAGTTTGAGAATATTTAATAAAAGAACATAAAAGTATACATTTATAGAAAGGAAATTTGATAAGGAATCCGATGGTGATATCAATGTGATATCAAATAAACTAAATTTTGAGAAATGAACCAAAAAGCTATTTTTTTACCCCAAATTTTTCAGACAGCATAACTATAAAATAAAAAATGGTAATTTGTTCTAATATGCATTTTGGTAAACAAGACAATTTTGTCTAGGAGGGAATTTTTTCTTTTTCCAAAATAAGGCTTAGTTTTGGAAATATTGCTAAAAACATCGGAAAAGTGTAAAAGTCGTGTTTTTTTGCATACATTTCGCTAGAAATGGATGCATATCTCGAGTTTAAAATCCATAATCGAAAAAATAAAAAATTGCCTCCTAGCACTGAAAGTCCTCTACACAATGGTAGTAAAAGCTTACCTGATAGTTTGATATATTTTTAGTTATGTTGTCTGAAAATTCGTAAAAATTCCTTCAAATTTGAACTTCTAGAAAACATCGATTTAGTAAAAATATTGACATTTTCCACCATTTAAAGCTAAATATTCTCGAAATACACGGGCGTGTGACCTAAAAGGCAAGTATACTATTATGAACAATCAAAATAAACTATCAGATTCAATTTATATTGTCACAATGTGAAGAAATTGGAAGAAAACTGAAATTTAAAGGATCGTAAGATTGGCCTTTGTTTACATTTTTAGGCATTGTTTTGTGCTCTTTTGTTTTCGCGTCTTCGTCGCGGATATTAAGCGGTGCGTCTAGTATTATGCACGGGAAGATTCAGCACGCGACGCAATGATCGAAAAGCTGTCGCAGCATTTGAAAAGCGCGGAACTCCGCTTAATTTCCCGCCAAATAACCATGCGACTTTTCCTGACTCAAACTTGCCAAAACAACAATTTTAAATCACCCAAAAGAACGGGAAATAATCGCTTCCGATTAGTAACTTATGATGGTAATGATAGAATACATATAAAAGTATAAAATAGAGAAATATGAAATTCAATTTTTGAAACAAGTGCCGGGTTGACACTGCCCTTAAGGGTCGTTTTTGACAGTGCATTCACATGGATGATTGCACCTTTTATACATTATTATATGTCGTGGCAGCCGAGGTAATGGCAAACCAAATCAGACAGTCAAAATATATACATGGCATAAAATTGCCCTTCCTTGAATACGACAAAAATGAAGTAAAAATTACGCAATTTGCGGACGACACAACCATATTTGTTAGAGATGAGGAATCAATAAAAAAAACTTGCTAAAAACATTCAAACTATTTTCACAAATTTCAGGCTTATATATTAATAAATTAAAGAGCGACGCTGTCTGGATTGGTGCTTGCAGAGAATCAACGAAAGAAATTGGGGGGATTAATTGGAAATGTGTACCAAATAATAATGTAAAAATTCTAGCGGTAGTAGTAAACCCATGTACTAAAAAATAGAAGAGTTATCTGTAAATTGGGAGTCAAAGATGGAATTGATAGAACGATCTATCAGAGCTTGGACCAATGAGAAACCTTACAATGGTTGGAAAGGTACTGATAGTAAAAAGCCTTTTAAAATCAAAGCTATCATTTATCGGTTCAATAATTGACTTACCCTCTGAATTTGTAAATCGTTTAAATAGGATGTTTTTTAAATTTGTGTGGGGTGGATCAGAAAAAGTTAAACTTACAACATTAATAAATGAATATGAAAAAGGTGGGCTGAAAATGCTCAACTTATCACATTTTTTGGATTCGCTTAAGTTGACATGGATCAAAAAGCTCGCAGATTCAGAAATCAGCACATGGAAAAATATTCCTATTTCTTTATTGAAAAATACATGCTGAGACCTAAATATCTTCAAATGCAATTGTAGTTTTGATGCTATGAATAAATCCGTAAAGGTTTTTTAAAAGAAATACCATCCTTTTACCACAACCTAATCAAAGTTTGGCTTAAAACCAAAAATACTGAAACTATAAACGAAATAGAAAACTGGGATAATCAAGTAATATGGAATAATAATTGTATTACGAGCAAAAGTAATACATTGTACTTTAAGGGATTTGTTCATCCAGCAAATGCTTGTAGCTGTAAAACAAGCAATACCTACTTTGTGGAAGAATGAAAGAACAGGTACTAGATCGGATGGTATAACGTTCAAGTATAACAATGGTAACACTTCATTAGAACTTTGTACAACAAAAATATATCGAAATGCAATGATAGATAAAATAAATACAAAACCAATTTGCGAATTGTTTTGGGGAAGAAAAAAATCGAGTATAACAATTTTGAGTGGAGCGAAATTTGGGGCAAACATATTAAGCAAATTAAGGAACCACGACTCATGACATTAAACTGGAAAATAATTAGTGACATTTACCCGACGAAGATATTTCTCCACAAAATAGGTAAAGAGCATGATACTATATGTGACGTGTGTAACGAAATAGATTATATTGAACATTTCTTTTATTATTGTAAAAAAATAAAGAGTGTATGGACTGAAGTCAACAATATTTTATCGCAACAACATAATAGTTTAATTAAAGTATCAGTTACAGATGTATTATTTGGTTATAATATAGAAGATGAAGACACAAACAATTCTATAAATAAAATAATAAGTGTTGGTAAATTAGTTATCAGCAAGTTCCGTTATGGGAATCACCCACATTTAATCAGCTTATTATTGTTTGAGCTGCAAATCAGAGATTTATAAAACGTAGATGTTAAAAATGTAATTGTTTGTTGTTTGTTTGTCTATGTATACCGGCATACCAAAGATATTTGTATGAATGAATGCACATGTATATTGGGTTCAAATTAAATATTTGACATGATTTGATGTAAAACAATAATAAAATTAAATATGAGTTTATATACAAATAACTGGATACATGATGTATATAATATTGAACAATTATGGATTTTGTAATAATATGAATATGCATATATGAACATATTGATAAAAAATGTAATAATAACCTGTGAAATGTAAACATGATGAAACTATGAAATGTGTGAACATGTAAACCTGCCGAAAAGCATATAAAAATGTGTTATGTAATGATATCTAATGTAAACCCGAAAAGCACCTGAAAATGTGTTATTGAAATGTGAACATGAATGTAAACATGCCGAAAAGCATATGAAAATGTGTAAACGTGCTGAAAAGCATGAAAATCTGTAAACATGCTGAAAAGCATATGAAAATGTGTTAAACATGATATGCAATGTAAACATGCTGAAAAGCATATGAAAATGTGTAAACATGATGAAAAGCATATGTGAATGTTATGCATGTATTTTATATGAAATGATGGAAATTATGAATGTAAACATGCCGAAAAGCATATAAAAATATAATAATGCTGAAAAGAAAATGTGCTAAACATGTATATGAAATGCAATGTAAACATGCCGAAAAGCATATAAAATGTGTTATGTAATGAGATGCAATGTAAACATGAAAAGCACATGAAAATGTGTTATACATTGAAATGTGAAAAACATATGTAAACATGCTGAAAAGCATATAAAAATGTACTAGTATATGAAAATGTGCTATACATGATATGAAATGTAAACATGCTGAAAAGCATATAAAAATGTACTAGTGTATGAAAATGTGCTATACATGATATGAAATGTAAACATGCTGAAAAGCATATGAAAATGTGTTATACATGTATCGATAATGCAATGTAAACATGATGAAACTATGTGAAATGTGAAAATTATGATAGAAATAAACAGTAAAAGATAAAATTTAAAAAAAAAATTATATTAAGATGTTTTTAAGTGATAAGCTTTCATACATTTTTTGTAATACGCTGTTTTTGTTTTATACAAATATATCATCACAATAGATGTAAAAATATTTTTAAGATATGTGTTTGAGACACTGATTTTTTTATATCCTCTCTTCATATAAAAATGTTCACTCCAAAAATAATATTACAGTATCTGTTTGTCTATTTATACACAGCATTATTCTTGATGTCTTCCATTTTGGCACATATTTGAAAAAACTCCTTTCTGGGGATGTATCAATAAGGTTTCCTGTAGTCAGCTCTTAATTGGCACACTCATACTAAATGAAGTCTCTTTTGCCAGATAGGAAAGTTTGTAAAAGAATGTCGACATAGCTCTTTGCTAATTTCTTATAACAAATGTGTGGCATTTAGCTTTTTGCCAAATGTTCATGAGAGCAAACCTTTTTTTTTGGGGGGGGGGGGGTTTATATTAAAGGGACACAATGTCATGTTGAATTTTTTTAATTTTAGATGAACATTAAGTATTGCCATTATTGTTGTTTCTACTAAAAAAGCACCCAGCAAAATTTGATTATAACAATGTTTTAAATTAATGTTGGAATACCACCCTTAACCATGTAAAATGCTGCATTTTTTGAATCAACGTTTTGTTGTACAAAGAGGGCTGATTTTTCTTAATCTATATGTAAGTTCATACATGTAATACAATTGTAAAAATATACAAATCCTAGTTTTTATCATATATTTTTGTAATTGAGGGCGCTGCCTCCACCACATCTCTTAATGCCCCTTTAAGGTAAAGATGCATTGGGGAAATTCATTTTGAAGCGTTGGATATTCATAAATTGTCTTTGTTTTATTTTTGTCTAAATTCCATAGTTCATCTTGATTCTAGAAATGAAATATTAGCTATAAATATATTATTTTCATTTAGGATTGCAAATCCGTTACATGAAATATTATATTTTTTAAACTGAAATCAATTTACTGGAGCATCTTGTTGTCGGTCTGAAATATTTTGAATATCAATGCATAATATATATTCATATCTCTAATAAATATGCAGCTGATGTTGGGATACAATGAAAACCATTGTTTATTTGTGTGTTTGTTTATCAAGTTATTCCATGGGGACACACTTGAATCCCGATGGTAACAAAATACTTGGACTATTAGTCCCTGTCATAATTCCTTGGACATGATTCGCTCAATTTCACTCGAGCGTATTTTGTTGTTGTTCGCGGAGCTGCATCCAAATGCATGAAAAACTCGTACAAGTTTGCATGCATGCGCGTGTCAACTTCGCGATTGACATATGAGGACGCGCAATCATTTTAAAATCGCCCGGTAGGCACTACGCATGTACGCTAATACGAATGTACGCAAGCATGCACATATTAGTTGAATTTTGTCCAAGGTATTATGACAGAGACTATAGGAAGAGATAAGCCTATTATTATATAAAGTATGCTGGTTGTATGAAATGAAAATAAGAAAAAGATGGAAGAGGAAGAAGTTGCCTATAAACTTTTTCTAAACCTTTTTGCATTTTCTATATATAAGCAGCTTTTGTGGTGAAGACATCGGGCCATATTCTCGTATGAATTTAAACTTGGTTTAATTTGACTTTGTACACATTTTTAATTTTTGTAATTTTAAACGTGTGTAAGTTGCTGAAAAGTGACTAAGTTTATCCTTGATGTAAGACTGCATGGAACTAGCCTAGCACAAATCTGTGTTAAAGGATTAAAGAATTAGATTGCTTTATTCCGTAATAGAGTCTTTACACTAGTCTACCTCAATAATATCTTACACCAAAGATACACCCTAACTTTAAAAATGGGTATGGGCTATAACTTAACATTTGCACGTCATGATTTTCCTTTCGCGACATCATGGCACATATGTTGGTGCATTTCGATATGAACAAAAATAGATGTAATGTACATTTGATGGATTCATTTTATTTCTATGGTAACCCATTTGAATCGCTGATATTGACAAATACCATTCCATACAATGACATTCTTCAACAGCTTTTTTGAGGATGATATTCATCGTCTTCAAAAACTTGTTTTGTTAAGCAACCTAATAGCTAAACTAGCGTTGTACTTAAACACAAGTTTAGACTAGTAAGCGTCGATTTTAGGCTAAACCTGCGTTAGTACGAGAATAAGGCCCATGTTCAAAATTTATTTGTTCAGGAATGCCTTCTTTTGCTCCATTCTCTTACTTGTATTTAATCAAAATTATTGATTGTCGGCCATTAAAAATCCCTCTTAGTTATATAACTTATATTAATTACTAGTGTCAGTGTATGCTAAATATTTTTTAAACATGTTAAGAAATATTTTGTGAAGAGGATGGAGGCCAGAGTATGTCTGTGGACAAATCAATCTTGCATCCATTATCTTTAAACTACCATATTCATAAATAAGCCAGCTCATTAAAAAAATTCTTGCAAATTAGTTTAGCAACTTTATATTCATGATAGAAAGGTGTACTAGCAATAGATTTTGTAATCATCAGTAGATAGTAAAGTGTCATAGCACTGGATATTGCTATCTTCAGTATATAGTAAAGGGTCATAGCTCTGGAGTATTGCTATCTTCAGTAGATATTAAAGGGTTATAGCACTGGGATGTTGCTATCTTCAGTAGATAGTAAAGTGTCATTGGTTGGTTTGGTCCTGTCATGACTGACAGCTCGTGACCTTACAGATACTATGCCACAAATAACGATTTTCAGCAAAGGAGTAACAATCACGGAGAGGGTGTCCAGTAATCAATTTTATTTGGTCAATCCACCGGGAACGAGGTAGGTCTGCCTCTCTTGCGCTTCCCTTCAATCATGCCTTGCATGATCATCTTCTCTAGGTTGCTACCCTTGCGACGTGAGATATGGCCGAAGTAGCTCAGCATTTGGGTGTTGATAGCATGAGGAAGTCGTTTAGACACCCCTATTTCTTCAATAATACTGGCATTGGTCCTTCTCATTGTCCATACGATACGAAGCATACGCCTCCAACACCACATCTCTGTTTTTGTCAGCTTTGGTTAGGGTCCACGTCTCACATGCATACATGGCAATTGGAAATATATACAAGGGCTTGGACAAGCCTGGTTTTTGTTGCTCTGGTTATTCCTCTGTCAGCCCAGATCTTGCTTAGGTTGATCATTGCTGATCTAGCCATTGCTAAACGGTGTCTAATCTCTTGGCTGCAACCACCCTCTTTGGTGATCAGAGATCCAGGAAAGTCGAATTTCAAGACCGATTCCACCTCATTACCATCAATTATGAGAGGCTCTCCAACACCATCTGGGCCTATGGACATGATCTTGGTCTTGCTGACATTTAGACGTAGGCCAAGCTGCTCACTCTCCACCTTGACTTTCTTCAGGAGTTCCACCATCTCTTCCATATTTGTTGCAAACAGGGTGGTGTCATCGGCATAACGTAGATTGTGTATTTGGTATCCACCTACTGACAGCCCCCCTGGCCAATCATCCAATGCACGTCTCATTATAGACTCTGCATAAAGGTTGAAGAGTGCTGGTGAAGTATGCACCCTTGACGGACTCCCTGACCTAGAGCAAACCAGTCACTATTTCCTTTCTCAGTGCGCACACAGGCAGCATGACCATCATACAGATTGCGAATTAGGTGGACGAGGTGGTAAGGGATTCCCATTTCTTGCAGTGCTGTCCACAATGCGGAATATCTCATACAATCAAAGGCCTTACCGTAGTCTATGAAGCACATGAAGAGCTCCCTCTGGAATTCATAACATTTTTCCATTATGTGACGTACATTGGCTTTCTGATCTCTTGTGCCGCGGCCTTTCCGGAAACCGGCTTGCTCAGCAGGAAGTTCACGTTCAAGATGAGGCCTGAGACGTTCGTTGATGATGTGTAGCAGGATTTTGCTTGCATGTGATATCAGAGCGATAGTGCGATGATTTTTACATTCACTAGCATCCCCTTTCTTTGGAAGTGTTAGGAAAACTGATCTCTTCCAATCCTCTGGCCATACTCTTGTCTTCCATACAGTATTGCATAGCTTTTGCATAATAACAGCTACAGAATTATCAGCTTGCTTCAGGAGCTCACTTGGAATATCATCTAGACCAGGTGCCTTTTGACTTTTTAAATTCTTGATGGCTTCCTGGACCTCTGATAGAAGAATATCAGGTTCATCTTCACCTAGTGTTAAAGTGTCATAGCACTGGATATTGCTATCTTCAGTATATAGTAAAGTGTCATAGCACTGGATATTGCTATCTTTAGAAGATAGTAAGTAAAGTGTCATACACTCTAAGAAATTAAAGAACCCTTTTTTGTCCTCTATTTAGAACCCTAAATGGTTCTTGAGTAGAAACAAAATTGGGTCTTCAGACACCTTACAGAACCATTTTTGGTCTCTTTAGAACCTTTATTGGTTCTCCAAATGGTTCTCAAATTGTCAAGCACCTTTTTCAAAGGTTCAAGAGATAGGTTCCTCATAGAACCTTCAAAAAAGGTTCTTTCAAAATTAAAAACCCGTTTGAGAACCTTTTATGGTTATATAACGACTAAAAATGGTTCTGCAAGGTGTCTCAAGAATCATTGAGGGTTCTAAATAGAGGACAGATTTAGAACCTTGTTTTCTGAGAGTGTAGCACTGGATATTGCTATTTTCAGTAGATAGTAAAGTGTCATAGTACTGGATATTGCTATCTTCAGTAGAAAGCAAAGGGTCATAGCACTGGGGTGTGGCTGTCTTCAGTAGATAGTAAAGTGTCATAGCACTGGATATTGCTATCTTCAGTAGATAGTAAAGTATCATGGTGTTGAATATTGCTATATTTAGTAAACTGCTAAAAACAGTTCGGAAATTGTTTTTCAATCGTAAACATTTCGGATATTTTGTAATATTCATATTTTGTCTCTTATCAATGAAAAGCTGACATATTTCACTTTCAAATGGTCCCTCATTCATAGCAATCACTATCAGTGCTTAGCCACCTGTTTGAAGGGAGTCAATCTCAAACAGGCACTATCCCAGTATCCATGAAAAATGCTAAAAAAATCAAGATTTTACCATGTTTTGTCTGCCAGATGGAAATATAATTTGCCAACATTAGGATTGAATATACTTTTCCTTGGCTAACAATTGATGCTGAATCTGGAGCTAGAAAAAAAACTTACTTACAATTTTCACCCGTTGGTTAAACTTGATTTGTACAGAAAGAAGTGCTGAAAATCAAAAATTATAGGAATACATTTTTGTAATTTTCGATCAATTTGTCATACCAATTTAATATTAACTTTCCGATTTTCATTTGCTTGTTCAATCAGTTGAAAATAACTTCTCTTAATCTTTTATGACAAAAGATAAAAGGCTACAGACCAAGAGATTAGACTTGTAGGGCCAAAAGGTAGGAACAAATAACACAAAGCTATATTTTCTCAGGATAGTTCCCAATGTTGTGAACATTTCAAATAGCTACATTGAGGCTGACAAGCATATCAAATGATTCGTCTTGGCGTAAGGATTCTAAAAATGTATAGTTCCCCCCCCCCCCCACTTCCTACGGTTTACGCCAAGCTTGTTTACGCCTATGATAGTGCCTTGCTCCCAGTTCCTGTATCAACCCTAACCCACCTAGACAATGTACAAATCCCTACGCTGCTACAATATGGTACCACGCTCTCGCCTGGTCTATCTTGTGTCACATAGAAAGTGAACAATTCCATCTGCTATGGAAAACATTTCAATCACGCAAAAAACTAGGCTTGGTTGACATTTCGTAATAAGATTTACACAGAATCATGAATATAATTATATTACTTGTGGTATGTGAAATAATATCCATACTTGTTTAGGGGTGCTTTTTGTCATTAATGCAATTACTTGTTTAGTATGCTTAAAGTCCTTGAACGTGCCTGATACCCTTGTATTAATGACAACTGACACCCCCCTACCCTCTTTGTCAATTTCTGGCTATTATGTATTGTTTCCCACCAGGTAGAAGCTCATCAAAGAAGACTCCAAAAGTCAAATCTAAACAAAAAGTGAAAGACACCATTGGACCACTTAAAACAGATGCAGAGAGACAATTCCACCAGGCCAACAAACGGCAAATACGTTAAACGACTTCTTCGTCTCATTTTTCACTGAATAGAAACAAGGAGTACCATCCACAGAACCTATCTGCTAAGGCCCTGTAGATGAGAAACTACAAGATTTCACCATTGACTGTGTATGAGAAAAGCTGGAAAAACTTGACCCATCCAAATCTGCAGGCCCAGAGGGAATCCTGCCTTCACTGCTGAAAGAATTAGCAGCTGAACTGAGCACCCCACTCACCTACATCTTCAACCAGTCTCTAGCAGAAGGGGATTGTTAAACCGATTGGAGAACCGCGCACATCATACCAATCTTTAAGAAAGGTTCAATATCAAAGCCAGGCAATTACCGCCCTATTAGCCTCACGTCAGCATCGGCAAAGTCTTGGAAAGTATCAACAAAGACCAAATAACAGATCACCTGGAAAAACACAACTTGCTCCACAACACCCAACATGGCTTCAGGAATGGAAAGTCCTGTGTAACTAGCCTGCTGGAATCCTGGTGGTTTCAGTAAATATTGAATTTGGGTATGCATGATCGTTCAAAAAAACGCGAAAAAGAGGGGGTTTGTACCATTTATGTCCTCGATTCGATTCCCCCAAATTAGGGGTGATTTTGGAAGCTTTGTCCATGATATCAACAAATTAGGGGTCATTTTGGAAGCTATGTCCGCGATTTACAAAAATTAGGGATGTTTTTTGGAGGCCATGACAAAAGAAAAACAAATTAGAATGATATTTGTGTCATATATCTAATTGTCCCGGAAATATGGCAGCTTTGCATTTTTCTCATATCTTTACCAGCTGGAGTGGTGGAACTTTCACTTTACACAAAAGACACATCCCTGGCACAGTTCAAGACCTCTTTAAAAACCCATCTGACAAAGGATGCTTTTTATTAAAATTGTGTTTTTTCGGTTTCATATAAATAGGCTATATTTCTTTAAATTTCAAATATTAGTAGTATTACATGTATTCACACATGATATCATTATTGACATAATTATTATACTATTAAGTTGTATTTAGTTAAATTATTGTAGATTAAGTTGTACTTTAAATATGTATGTTGTAATGTAAGTTATTTTTTGTATCGCGCCTCGAGCACCATTTTTGGTGGATTAGTGCGCATTATAAATCCACATTATTATTATATTATTATTATTAAAAGAAGTTCCTTGCCACTTAAATTAAATGAATATTTAATAGAATATATATAATTGTATATGGTCACGCGTTATGAACTCGCCTCCCAATAGGGTGGTGCCGTTACATTTTTTAGCTTCATGCTGTCATTTTCCTCAAATATTTTTAAAACCATAAAAGCTATCTCAACAAATTTGGTATCATTTTAAAGCCCTAATAACAAGCTATCTGCCTGCCAAATGGCATTGGTATAGCTAATACAGAAAGGGAGATACAGCTGTTTGATGTTTGGGGACCAGGGGTGGTGCTGGAAGGGGTGTTTCTGGAAGGGGTGCCGCCTGTACAAACTCAATGGGGATAATCCCATGCTTTGTTCTTTTTACAATAACTAGTCATCCCCTAATGTTAAAAACACAATTTTGGTCCCATTTCAAAGGATATTTAGTAGTTATTAAGTATGTGGTTCAACAGACTTGTCAACTATTATTAACAACTAATTAATTATGGATAAGACAATGATCATCAGCTTTCTTCCTATTCGCTACACAGTCAACATGAATAATCAGCCTCAATTTACCGGATTTATAAAAATGACTATAACAGAAAAAGTGTTCAACCTATGATAGCAAAAGTATACATTTTTGGAAAGCTTGTAACTAGAGGAATTCAGAAATGCCGTTTATATCAGGGAAGGGTTCATCCTTAAACAAATATTTCTGAAAATTCTAAAAATATATAAAATAAAAATTTGAGATATTCACTAGCCGGTATAATTACCATACCGACGTAGTAACTTTGACAAATATATATCATCTAATGGGTAATTTCATGAGGAATTCAAATATGTAAACAAAATAATGATAGGGATAGGTATACAAAATATATGGATCTCAAATTAAAAATTAAAAAACTCTGATATTTTCCGAACATTTTCGATCATACCATTTTAGTTCTTGGTCGTACTATAATTTTAATGACATATTTGGTTTCCTCATGCAATTTCCCTTCAGAAAATGTATACTTTTACTACCTCAGGGGGGGTATACAAGCAAATATAAATGTGTAAAGTTAAATTCATGTCGCGAAAGCCAAAATCCGTGTGTAACGCGAAAGGAGGCGAGCTTAAAACACATGACCATATCAAAATAAGCAGAAAGTAATCCTCTAACAGCTTAACATGGAATTTAGACATGATCACTCATGCATGGCAGATCCCATTCACTTGACATAGCAAGAAGATAGCACAAAATTGGATAATCCCTCCATTCAAATGACTGTAAATGCTCATTTCTTGCAATTTCCTTTTACCACCTTACCATTGCTTAATGAATGTGCTCAGCCATGCATGAATGCGTACATCTTAATTTCATACAGACATAGAGAATTCTTGTCTGCTTATTTTGACATGCAATTGTTTAATTTATATTAAATATTTATGTGAAATATTTGAACTTCAATGAGTGGCAAGGAACTTCTTTTGACGAGTGTATTTGGGCTCAACATTTTTTGCATAACAATAGAATTGAACAAAAATTGTGTTTTTATGCCTGTCCAAAATTATTCATACCCATACCAAGTCTCTATTCTATTAAAAGATGTAGAAATAGAAGTCAAAGTTGATGACATTACAGGGAAATCTTTTATCACGAACATAGGATCTCCACAAGGTGATTCAGCAAGTGCTTTTCTTTTCATCTTTTACCTAGCGATATCGCTTAACAATATAACAACGACGCCTACAAATGATCATAACTATTCATGTATTGATAAACTCACAGAATCAGTAATTATTACTCCTCCAATATCTGAAGATCATACATACAGCAGACAGAATGACAAAGAGCCCTACCATCATGCTCAACAATATGCTGACGATACTGGATGGGTAGCAATCAGGAAGCAATATTTGCAATCCATAAAGAATTATATTCCAGACAGACTTCAATCGAGAAACCTAGGAGTTAATCACTCCAAAACAGAAGAATACCTCATCAGAAAAAATGGTCCTACAGATTGGAAAAACTGTAAATACCTAGGTTCTCGGTTGGACACGGAACAAGACATTACAAGAAGAAAGGGTCTTGCATTTGATGCCTTTAATAAGATCAAGAGATTCCTAACAAACAAAAACTCAAGTCTTAATAACAAAATCAAAAGATTCAATGCTTTTGTCAGCACAATATTTCTCTACAACTCAGAACTATGGACAATGACTTCAAAAATGGAAAATAAAGTGGATGTTACACAGCGAAATTTTTTCAGGACAACTTCTGAATGTGACAAAACTGGACAAAATAAAGAACTCAGACTTATACGAAAGAACAGAGACACAGCCCTGGAGTAAAATCATAAAACGACGAAGACTATGTTTTCTAGGTCACCTACTCCAACTCAATGCTGATACTCCAGCTCGGAAAGCTTTAACAGAGTATTTCAACCCAACACTTAGGGACCCAGGACGGCCTCCGACCTCTTGGTGGTCAACAATTAAGAAAGACCTAAAAAACACACACATTATGAACACTGATTTATGCAATATGATTAAATTGGCTAGTGATAGGGGGGGGTGGATTGAGCTGGTGGAGCACGCGATGTCCAATTAGGACGAAAAGCGTACTGATGATAATGAAGATGATGATGATACCAAGTCTCAGGATTGAGGCAATTTTTTGTGATAATACACATGTTTTTGACATTCCAAACATTCATTATATTGTGTGATTCATATTGTTATGCAATTATTCCATGATGTGTGCATACACTGTGGATGCATTACAAACAAATGTGTCCTATTGAATGTACAGTGAGGAACAACACTCTACAATCAAGGAAAATAATAGTTGGCACACTTGATACAATTTAATACAACTATCCCTGTGCTCACAATAGAGAACCGACTTGGGACATAGCACTCTTTAATAGCACGCAGAGGTCTCCCCCTCTCTCTCATCCTTCCCCACCCCCATCAATCAATGTTGGAGGGCTGCCAAGGCTTCTGATGACATGTGGCTCGGATCAACATTGCCTGGGGGGGCACTTTTTTCCTTAATTGGGACAAAGTGTGCCAACCTTTTTGTCCTTGATTGTAGCTCTTTGTCAGCATGGCGAAGAAGACCAAAGAACTCAGTGAGGACCTTTTTGTGTTTCGAAATAGCTCTGTAGCTTTTCCCCTATTTGTGAACATTCACAATATGCAAAAAAGGTCCTCACTGAGTTCTTTGGTCCACACTGAGTTACAATATAAAAGCCTATTACACAATAAAGAACGTTTGGAATGTCCAAAACATGTGTATTATCACAAAATATGGTATAAATCCTGAGACTTGTTAAATTCTATTGTTATGCAAAAAATGTTGAGCCCAAATAACCATTATTCTGAATTGAACCTCAACAGATGTTACTATAATAAAAAAAATACACAAACACTTATAGTCTAATAGTTGATACAACTGAGGCGTTGTCTTTTTAAACACATTTCTTGTTTGTCTTTGGACGCGTGCCACACCACACGGTAAACTCATATAGTATGAACTGCTCTAGTGAACTTTATGACCTGTGTATGGCATGAACCAACCACAGATGGTGGAAACAAATTGGGCATGAACCGTGGCATATTTGTGTGGTGATATGGCAATGAGCTATATGTTGCAACACCATCAATTTTGGTGTACATGTTGTAGTCGGTGGCCGATTACCCAATGACAGTTCAAATAAATAACGTCATTCCTATTTTGGCTGCAGGGTTTTCCATCCAAGCATTATTTATATTTCTAGACATTTTCGCTTGGAGTCATTGTATTGTTGAGTGCACCTGCGGCTCCATATACATGTATTGTATATACATCAGGGCACATGTCTAAATGAGGAAATTTATTTTTATGTAAGTATTTTCTGCATAATTTTTGGCTTATATGGATAGAAATAGAGTCAGTAACAAGATAGGAAAATGAAATATAAATTCCCACTTTTTATATACAAAGTAGATATTTATTGTAGAACCATACAGATAACAACTGTACTGTGACAATATTATTTTTAGCTGATAATGACATAATTTGGGTTTTTCCCATGTGGGTTTTACCCACGTCTTTATTCAATTCAGTCGGGCATTGTTTTCTGTGGGTCATTGTGGACAGCATTCTAGAGCTATACATGTCTATTCTATCAGTTCTATAAGGAAAGGCATTTGGTTTTATATGATATCTAACTTGCTTTTGGAATAGAGCCATGTGTCAGAGCTAAAAAGCTGAAAGGAACTATTGACAGTAAAGGTATGGAACATAAAATTGCTACTCTAAATGCAGACTGGAACAAAAAAATATATACAATTTTGTATTTTCTTATCAGTAAAACCAATTCCTTCCACTACAAAATAAATTTGGTTTTGTTCAATCGGTGTCATAATGATGGATTTTATTCCAGTGAAATTGGTTAACAATTGGCTCCAAAAACCTCTTGAATTTTGCTCACAAATGCCACTAGAATTGCACCATATTGTTGGTTGCGAGTATTACCGCATAATCATACCGAGGGCATGGTAACTCGTCGTGTGCATGTTTGTGCAAGGGCTCACTGCCGCAGCACTATACGCACCCCTACACACAGGAAATGGTTTAGGCCTGTATAGGGTGTGTGGTGTCATAACCACTGGAAATGGTTTAGGATAGGCCTAGAGCAGGGGTGGGCAACCTACGGCCCGCAGGCCACATGCGGCCCGCCAGTGATTTGTTTGTGGCCCGCAAGAAGTCTCGAGATAAAGAAGACAAAAATATATATATTTTACATCATCACAAGCTAGCTGCTTATTATTTTTCGGCATCGGCACAAATGATGTTCAGGTAGGCCTATTTTCCTCATTGTTTGTCATCTGTTACTGTAGTCCTATGATTGACATTACGTTTTTGGGAAGAAAGATTATTAAGCACACACACACCTTTTGCTTGAAAGTCTTCGGAATCAAAGGTTTGAAATCAACAGCATGTTATTTCTAGAAAATTTAGTTAGATGCGGCCCAGTAAATTTATCACCCCTTATATCTGGCCCATTCATTTAAAAAGGTTGCCCACCCCTGGCCTAGAGTTATTATAGTGATGTGGTACTATACGGTACGTTTTGAAGAAAGGACAAATTGGGGTCGGGGTGGGGGGGGGGGGGGGGTGTGTGTATAGCCAGAATTGATAGCCAGGGCTATCGATCGCACAGTGCAAATGCGTTTCTCGTGCTGTGAATTGGATGAGACTTTTGAAAATAGGAATTTTTTCTTTAAATGGTGCTAATCATGGTTTATCTTTGTTGTTAGGGGGCAAATTTGGTATCAAATTATGCCTAAAAGATTCATCTAAATGCCTATCTAGCCTGTTTGGTAAAAAAAAATTGAATGTTACTCAAAATGACATAAACAAAGTGGTATACTTTCTTTTGTTGAACCCTTTATAATCCTTAAATGTGCAATGTTCAGTGGCTTCATTCTGATTTATTTCAATTATTATTGTAACCAGGTTGCTAATTTAGGTCTATAGTGGATTTTGTTATCAATTTACTACTTTCCCTGATCTCATTTTTTTGGAGGGGGGGGGGGGCAGTGATTTAAGCAGGGACAGAGACAGATTTGACTTAACCAATGTGAGTGAGTATGATCACCCAACAATACCCTTAATTCAAGGGGATCAGTGGAATGCCTTGATCGACGTGCTAAACTTCACAAAGTTAACTTGTAAATTGTTTATTCTCCTAATTATTATATTCAGTGCGTACAATCAAATTTCATATGCGGATCCTGGTGTGACCATTCTAAACTTTAACAGCAAACGCAGAGCCAGAACAGTCTTCCGTACTAATTTGAATAGATAGGTAAGTTTAAAGGTTGCCTTTTAAAATTACATATCTATATGAGGGCGGATCAAAAAGTGTTGTCACCTGGCCCATGTTACTGAACATGGCCATTAAAATATAAAAACTACATTCACATTCCCTTGAAGTAGGTTTCCTTGACGTCCTATCAGGCGCGAATCCAGCCAAGTTTAGAGGGGGGGGCCAAATAAATAAAATTGAGCTGATACCATGCAGCACCGCCCTCCGAGCTCGGACTGGGGGTGCCTGAGGCCCCTCAGAAGTAGAAAGAAATTCAATTTTCGAACTCATTTAATGCGATCTGGTGTATACTTTTGACCAAAATTTTAACGAAAAGCCACCTCTTCATTTCCAATATTTTTTTTATCAATGCACAAAAGAAGTTGGGCATAAATGATATATTCTTGATTTATGTATAGTTTAAAAGCTCAAACAGGGAGAGTCTGAGGGGGATGTGCAATTTTAATTTTTCGTATTCATTTAGTGCGATCTGGTGTATACTTTTGACCAACATTTATCTAAAAGTCACCTCTTCATTTCCGAAAAATATTTTGTTTTTATCAATGCACGAAAGAAGTTGAGCATATACTGATATATTTTTGATTTAAGTATAAATGGTTTAAAAGCTCGAACAGGGGGATGAGTCCTACCCTTTCTTTTTTCTTTTTGTCCCCTCTTCTTCCTCTCTTTCCCTTTTTCTTTTCCTTTTTCCCCCCTTTTTTTGTTGTTGGAGGGGCCCCCTGCCTCCCCCCCGTCCCCTGGATCCGCCACTGCGTCCTATTATAGACTCTATTCACGCAGCAGCCATTTTCCAAAATTTGCCACCCAAGCCTCGTTCCCGTTTGGTCTATCTGCGCCTTGGCGCACTCGATAGAACTGAACTGTGAGGGAAGCGTGGTACCAGCGCGTGTGGCGTACTGATCCTCGCACAATGCGATAGAAGACACGCAGGCGCAGGTAAACATAACGGGAACGAGGTTTGGGTGGCAAATTTTAGAAAATGGCTGCCGCGTGAATAGGGTCTATACACCTTTGAATCCTCATCCGCTACTTCTCGAAGCATTGGGGGTACTCCAAAGTAGAGATGGTCTCATCTCTGAATGTACAGATTTGGCTTGGTCTTGGGTCCTTAAAAAGGCCTCCCAGCCAGGAGAGGCACGAGTTTGCAATCTTAGAAAAAAATCTTTGGAACATGTTTTTCCTGATCTTTAAATTACGTTTATTTTGTTAAGGACTGAAGAGGACACACATCTTCAATCAATGTTGGGACTTGCATAAATGCAGAAGACATTGACATGTCTCAATATTGCACGGGGGAGAGGGGTGTTAGTTGCCATTGTTAAAATGTAAGCGTTCCAACTTCCAAGACTTTTTTCAAGGATTGTAGCTACTGATTTTGATGTCTGTACGTTCTGTGTGGGGATATGGTGATTCTAAAAGTATAAACCTTATTGCTTGCAGTTACAGTAAGTCCGGGCACTAATAAGTTAAGACTGGACATTGGTGTCAGAATAATTATGAGGCCGGTTGATCAATTTTAATCGCCTTCAAAACTTGATCCAATTATTTTTCAGATCTGGCAATCCCAGGCCCAGTACAATATGGCCTATAGAAGTGCTGTCACAGTGTCATCTTGGGACCAAGGTAACTGAAGTATTTTATATAATGTCTATTGTAATGAAATATTTTTATAATTTTGAAATTATGTAAATTATGTAAACAGATGAAGCCGTTGGATGCAGGAACAAAACATACCAAGGATCAGAAAACTGATACAAGAGGATATCTTGAAAATGTAGAATGCAAAGAATAAAAGCAAGATACAGGCAATAACAAGGAAACAGTGAACTATACTAAGGCAAGCAATGAGAATGGCTGTGCACTAAAAACTAACAAGAACTGTCTTTAAAAAAGACAACACGGTTTAGGCATTATGTACCTAAAAAGGTTAACTATGATGTTTTTAACCTCCTGCACATAATATTTATTCTATTTGGTGTGGTTCGAGCCCGGAGGGTTCGTGAACATACCAAACGGGTACGCATCCGCATCCAAAAAAAACGTCGAAAAGGGTCCAGATTTCACCACATGACGTCGTCAACGTCTTTCTGAAAAAGGGGTACTTTTTAGGGGGCATCGCACTTTAGGGTATCCATTACAGCATCGAGGTATCGACGTTTAGGGGTACTAATTGTTGTAAGTGTTACTTTTCAATAAACATGCAAAATGTTGAAATTAATCTTCAATATTTCCCTACTTTAATTGTATATCCCATGCATATCTGTATGAATGTCACATGATTATGAATTAAGATTATTTTGAGCATTACTATAATTATTACACCATTTAGGGGTGCATTATTGAGTGTTGGTAAAGCCGTTTAGGGTAGGGTTTGTATGTGTTATGCCATTTAGGGGTATCAAAATAGTGTTCTGGTTTACGACATTTAAGGCAGGGCTATCAACTCTCCCGCCTTGGGCAGGAGTCTTCCGCCTAGAACTCTTTCTCCTGCACTCCCGCCAAGCATATAAAATCTCCTGCCTCAAAAATGTATCAATTAAAATGTTTATCAATGCGTTTATTTCCATCACGAGATGCTGACACTTTCCGATCACCAACGTACTTTTACGGAATCACAGGGAATTGACTATTTATAGTCCGTTGCCTACGTTCATTTGCGGTACCTTTTGAAGAAAAAAATTGACCTCCCCCCACACTTACTTGAAATTCATGAGGTAACTGCAAAAGAAATTGGGGCTACCTTTTACTATTTTGTTGTTGGTACACGTTGGCCATCATATTTGTAATATTGTATCTCTCCCTCCAGCAAATCCAAAAAGTTGACAGCCCTGATTTATGGTCCATTCCAGAGGTGCTTCGATGCGCATGTGTACCCGCTTGGTATGTTCACTGACCCCCCCCCCCCCCCCCCCCCCGGTGTTCGAAAACCATTATAATGCAATACCCTTGATTCTAAAGCGTATGACTTGACCATGAATGAGTCACTCTGAATTTGTTGGGTATAAGCATTCGAGAGGCGTTCATAGAGCACAATGACATTTTTATCACATAAAACTTTAAAATCTGCTTTTCTTTTTCTCAGGGGACTTCATGTTCCGGTGACAATACTTTATCCGCAGTTGCATTATGTGAAAAATAAATAATAACTATTTCAAATGTATAAAAATTACATGAGTATGTAGAGCAATTATGTTTTGTACTATTTCAAACCTTACATCATACAAGTTTCTGTATATTTTTATTATTTATACAGAGGTGTCAGATGTGGATGTTTTAGACATCGTAGATACTTACAAACTTGATGATGTATATTATGCTGGCATACGACTGGGTCTTACAGATAAAGATGCAGCAGATAACAAACTAAGTGATATTCATAATCCGAAGAAACAGGCAATGAATTTTCTAAATCTCTGGCGTAATAGGAAAGGTGGGGCAGCTACAAGGAGGGTACTGACAGAGGCTTTTAAGGAGTGTCCAAATAGCACATCATCGTTGCAAAAAATGGAAAGAAAATGGAAAATGAGTGAGTAATTTCAAAGCTTTTGGACTTTTTAAAATTCTCATTTAAGCAAAAGCTTATCATAACATTTCTAAACAAGATATCAAAACTCCCCAGTCATGACTCAACCCCCCCCCCCCCCTTGTTCCCCAGTTAGTTCAAGCACTACCCCATTTTGTCCCCCAAACAATAACAAAAAATTACCTAATTGTCAAAATTACTTAAAATCGGTCTGAATTGTCTAATTCAGACTAAGTTAAGCTAATTCAGGCAATTTTTACAATAAAAGCCAACATTTTTACTCGCAGTGTGATTTCCCCTCCCCCATTGTTTTCTTGCACCACCAGCATTTTTCTTGTCCCCTGTCCCCCGGCCCCCTAATTTTGGTACTGAGGTTGCCACTGTCAATCTTAGTGTTTCCCTGGATAAGCTGGTTTTTAAAATAGTGGCCCTATATGAGGAGGGGTACAACCTCATTCAAAATCTGGCCTACTATAGTCGGATTTATAATTGAACAAACACTTTGAAGCAGCGTATTGCGTACATTGTGTGAAGCACGCATAACCGTAAGCGTGATAATTCCGGGCGCGATCACCTTTATACTGCGTGCGTGTTGTTCTTCAATTATTAATTTGACTATAGTCCCGATATCTTCCCTATTTATGTTTACCCAGTTCTACCAATATCACATTTTAGCCTTTTCCAAGCCACATCCTAAGGTCATTATCAATTTTCAAGAGGTTCTCATTTCTTTTTAATGGGTGATTCATAAACCCCGCCTACAATGACCTCCCATATTCAAATGCAAGAATTCACTCAAGTTACAGTAACACATGATGTCCTCAAACACACAGACCAAGATGGATGGCATGGTCATTAATTAAATTATACAGTGTAAAAAATGTTGCAAAAGTGGAAAGAATCCAACTTGTTTTCAAAACCAAGTTGAAGTTTGAAGCTTTGTAAACAGCGCAAGAATGATATATTTGTTCCTAACTTGATGTAAAAAAATGAAGTCAATCACATTTCTCGTTTGTCTTTGGTGAACCTTTTGGCTGCACAACCCGATTTACTTATTTGTCCATGAGCATAGTGATTTTCAATTGAAATTGCACACATTTCTATGTTGACATTTGAATATCCCGCCAACAAAAATTTGAATTCATTTCAGTTTTATTCAAATTTAGAAAATTTTAAGCAATTCATAGCATGGGTTATGTAAATTGATTATTTTATCTTCCATGTAAACAAGAAAGGATGCACTAAATGCCAATTACGTCACATGCTTGATGAAATTCTATTAATAGTCCAAGGAAAACCAATTACTTGTGGACATTTCGGAAACGAGCTGTTTCCTTTATCAACACTTGATGTGGAGTGATGACGATCTGCATGCTGATTACAACATGTGATGTTGGTTGCTTAGTTGCAGTGTTGCTAGATGATTTATCAGCAATCAATGATCTACTAATTGCTGTTGTAAACAGCAGATAGTCATCACTCCACATCAAGTGTTGATAAAGAATGTTGGTTGCTATAGTTGCAGTGCTGCTAGATGATTTATCAGCAATCAATGATCTACTAATTTCTGTTGTAAACAGCAGATAGTCATCACTCCACATCAAGTGTTGCTAAAGGAAACAGCTCGTTTCCAAAACGTCCTCAAGTAAGGGGTTTTCCTTGGACTAGATATAAAGAATTTCATCAATGATTTATTCCTGATGAACTTTAGCAAGAAATTATGTCACAATTTACTTGAATTTTCAAATTTTGATGTGGGACGCATTTTGCAATCTCATGCATGTTTTGTGTATCCCGTGGACAAGCATGTGAAATGTGTGCATGGGTAAATAGGTTCACCAAAGGTTGACAAAAAATGTGATTGACTTCATTTTTTCACATGAAATTAGTAACAAATAATGTTATTCTTATAACGTAAACTAATTAAAATACAAACATCAACATGGTCACCGCAGGGCCGGGGACCATTTTTTGTACGTCCCCGCTACAGTCCCGGCCCCCCTTGGCCGGGACAAAGTGTACAGTCCCGGCCACCCATTTCCCAGGACAAAGTATTCACCCGGCTACAGTCCCAAGGTCGCTTATTTCTTTCTGCAACCATAACAGAATGCATTTCTATCTGTTCCCTATGTGTTATTAGGCTTATTTCGTCAAGCGTAACGTATCTCTAGCATATTTATAGCAAGCGCCCGGGGTGTACATTTGTGTACCTTAGCGTACGTCCCCACTACGTGCCCCGGCTAGCAGGGGGCACAGTTTGTATGTCCGCGTACACTCCCCCGCATAGCCGGGCATCATTTTGTGTACACTCGTGTACGGTCCCCGCATAGTCCCCGCCATGCCCCAGGTCCCCGGGGGACGGGCTTGCAATTGATAAGTGCATAATACCATAAGTCACTCCCAGGTGAGGAATGTAATATCTCATCATACAATATAGAGATGAGCACACTGGGACACAGAACACAGAGCACAGAAGTTAAATGATATCAAGCAACTTGTCACGATAACATAAACATGAAGAAAAAAACTGTTTTTGAAAAAATATTTTGACCAAAAAAAAAAGTGGGGAAAAAGTTTCAACAACAACAAATGATCGGTTGGGCGGCCCACACAACAGGGATTTTTTTGTTGCCTAAAACATGTCTTGACAGTGAACTATATTATAACTGATAACTATTCAGAGACAAATGATGGGTATGATATTTCAAGATACAGGTTGGTGCATAAAGCACGTATGATAACATATGATATAATATATGTTCCATTTGTCTATTTATTTTTTTATTTTGAAGGTCCTGAAAAGAAGAAGGCAGTTCAACCACATGTCAATAAGCCTAGTAAGTTAATATTTTTTACAAATTTCAAACTTTATGAGTACAACAAGCCTGGCTTAATCACTTTGAATACTACCAAATATATACTAGACAAGGGCTCCAACAAGGTAATGAATGCTGCAGGAACGTGAAGATTACAAAATAATTCAGCCATGATATAGGTTGGTTGAGGAATTGGACTTGGAATTCCTGTGTGAAAGCCCTAGAGCGTGGCCACTATGCTTCAAAAGATTCTATCCTATATCAGAAAGGTGGTCAGCAACAGAATCAGGCAGGACAACAGAACAAAGGATACAAAACCAACCATAAGAAAAGAAGAAGTGGGGGAGGGGGCAAGCCCCTTAGCAGCAGAGAAAATGACTATCCTCTGTACAGTCTCTCCCTTCCAGTAGGGGGACTAGCCGACACTTCACCGAAGCTTAGAGACTAGTGACCTCACCCTTGGGTTCTTCAGACTACTGTAAAAGCTGAAATGTTCGCGGTGGTTTTATTTTCGCGCTTTTCGCGCAATTTTTTTTCCGCGAAAATTATAACACACGAAAATATTGTTTTCAACATTCATGCAATGCATCCAGAGAGTCGCCCGCGAAAAAACAATTCGCGAAATGTCTATGATATCAAAATGCGCGAAAATATCTTTACGTGAAAATATTGGCGTTTACAGTATTTGTCATGGATACAGATTGGAGTTCACCAGTTCCCCTCCCTCCTCAGGACCATGCCAACACACAGGTCAATCCAGCCAACATGGCATTCATATCATGCATTCCCAGCCCATTCCGCATGGAGTTACCAGTAGTCCTCCAGGAGCTTTAGGTGGGGAGCCATCCCTAGATCTCTCAGACACTTTACTTCCACGTTCCAGTACTACTTTCGGACAGGAAGTGACTAGGTTTTGACATCGGGAACAAACCATACCGTTTCAAATGTCTCCCGTTTGGATTGTCCACGTTCCCTAGGACCTTCACCAGGATAGTAAGGTCATAGGGAGTTCCTGTGTGCAAAGACTGTCTACCTAGACAACTGGCTGATCACAGCGAGATCCCCCTCCGA
Organism: Ophiura sarsii; assembly: GCA_035610835.1. Taxonomy (NCBI): domain Eukaryota; kingdom Metazoa; phylum Echinodermata; class Ophiuroidea; order Amphilepidida; family Ophiuridae; genus Ophiura; species Ophiura sarsii. The sequence continues at coordinate 59,958,927 of CM069451.1, forward strand.
ATTACGTCAGACAGTAGCATGAGATAACACATATAGTCATACTATTATATTACACACTTGATCCAATACTTGACCCTGTAATGCATATCAGCACACTTGGAGTTGTGAAAACTAGGGCCAGACAAGAATTTAACGTAACTTAACATAACTTTTTTCTTGTCTGGCCCTAGTTTTTCATAACTTGTGCCTGACATTTCTATATAAGCCTGAAATATGAGCAATTCATATTAATTTCCCCGTTTCTTATGCATTTGAAATTCATATGTCCATATCCATACGCAGAGATGGAAATGCTAATATACCTTTCGACCCTCAGGTTACCTAACCTCAGGTCAAATTCATTTTCGGACTTCGCATTTTAACAAAGTGTGCAGGCCTGCATTGCGTGCACATGTTCAATCATTATACGACTGACCAGCAGACTCAGTGCTATTCCGGTGGGTTCACACTGGATATCTTGTCAACTTGAAGTTGTCAAATTAGATTTATTTTCAACCAGAGGTTAGTTAACCTGAGGTTAGGTAACCTGAGGTCGAAAAGTGTATGAGCATTTTCATCTCTGCATATCCATACACACCATAGCGTTTCCAACGGACTTCATAAAAGTCTATAAAGTCCATAAATATTTGACCCAAATGATGAATTACTGTTCAGTGTTCGCAGTTGACGCTATTCAACAGCTCATAATCATGTACAGGAAAAAGAGACCTGTCATTTATTCGCTAATCCCAATTTTGTAGAATCCTAGTTTAAGTATGCTACTTGTATTGGGTATAAATTATTTATTTGGTTTTCTTTTTTATTCAGCAGAAAATGTTAATGTGCAAGTTTCAGAAGCTAACAGAGAAGGAGAAGACCCTCCTAGTCAGTTGTCCCAAGGGTAAGTTACACTTTTTTATGCATTCCTTCTAACTAGACTAAACATTAATGAGGCCTACCCATGTCACTTGATATTGCCCAAGATGATGTATCATTGGCTTTATAATTAGAAACTACATTCGATAATCACTTTGTAAAGATTGTTAAAAAGAATGAGTAGACCTTAGGGGTCGTCCATAATTTTTGCCATTTTCAGTTACGTACAAAGCGTACGTAAGAGGGGGGAGGGGGTCGAAATATACCCCAACCGTACGTAACTTAAATGGCGATCTTGAGAGGCGGGAATTTTTTTTTAAAGTACAAAATAAAATAAAATTTCGCCATTTATTGCGTACGTAACTCGAGGGGGGGAGGGGGTAAAAAGTTACGTACGCTCTGTACGTAAGTGAAAATGGCGATAATTTTGGACGACCCCTTACAATACAAAAGTATGAGCTTTTGGGCAAAACAGAGGTATGGTACATGCACTGACTGTGAACCTATAGTCGCTTCATAAACTTTCGCTGCATGCAGTTCCATCTCAGTCATGTCAGTGATGAAAGGTAAGATCTTCCAAATGATGGGGAAGCAGTGACCCAGTTTGGGGGTACAGGGCCCTTTAGGGCTACTATTGGGGCCATACAGGACACATTTGCTGTCATTGTTACTTTTGTAAACTCTATGTGTAAGTGTTCCATTGCAAATAGTTGACTGAATAATACCATATGGGAAGGGTCCTTTCAAGCTAATATCTGGGGCCCTGTACGGGTAAAAGTTGCTGTCATTGCTATCATCTTTTAATTAGATAATTACTCGCTGAATCATATTTTTAACTGCAGATCTTCCATCAAAATTCAAGTTGATGTTGACCACAGTGATAGTACAGGGGCTGAGAGAGTAGCTGATGCCATCATTGCTATCACAAATTCATCGCAAGGAAAAGGAGAAGTGCTATTAAGAAACAAAACGAAAAGTTCAGCCCCATCTGAAAAGTTTATCCAATCACTAGATGACCGGATGGTAGATATCGATTTTACGCAGCCAATAGATTACACTTTGCCGTTCATAGGACACACTGTTCATGAGCTGACTATCAATGTTCATCCTCATGCAACAAAGAAATTACTTCACTTTTATAAAGAAGGTAAAATCTGGGGTGGGAAGTGGGGTGCTGCCCATACAATGTATACTGGAAGTGTAAGACCAATCAGAAAAACCGAACATTTGATTCATATATTTAATAACCAAGAAGAGCCCCCAAGTATCCCCCCACTTCCAAATACAACTTCGTACAAAGAAGGTGCTGTTATACCCTTAGAGGAAGGCATATCCACCGAGTTTAAGCACTTCACAGGCCAAGATGTTGACAAACAAATAAAAAACGAAGTGAATAAATATGCGAGTGGTTTCGCCAACACCGTTGGAGGCAGGATCATTTTTGGAGTTGACGATAAATCAAGAGAGATACGTGGTGTGAAACTTCAAAGTGACTCCTTGACCTTGAGTTCTGACATCGAGCAGAAATTGAAGCAACTCTTCTGGCTGCAAGTTAAGTCGGGAAAACTTACACAGTTGAAGCAAGATGAAATAAGAAGAGATGCACAGTTTATTTTTCAGAACTTCAAAGTGGCTGAAGCAAATGGCAAATATACTGATAGGTGTGTATTTGTCCTGACTGTGAATAGACTAAAAGGTGGTGTTGTATTCACAAAGCCACCAACATGTCCTATCTATGATGACTGTAGAGTAAGACAGGCTAGCGTGGATGAATGGTGCAACCTTGCAAGTGCCTATCTCAAATAAGGTTTCCCTTAGACATGCGAGTGTCAGTCTACAGTCATCAAAAAAAGTAACTATACAGGTAATAAATGTACTTTTAACTCTAAAAATATAAATCCTACCTAGAAATATTAAATCATAAAGTTGTTGAGAAATTTATCTTCTTTAATATGAGATATTGCACGCTAGGATCGGTTGAATATTTAAGAAGCGACAATCCAAAATGTAAGGTAAAGTCACAATTTCAAATTCACATTTTACATTTCAACACGGGGGAGAGAATGAAAGGTAGCGTGTGTGTGGCGTATTGATCCATCGGAACAATGCGGCCGACTGTCCAACCTGCGCATGCATCCCCCAATTGCACTACCGGTAATCGATAAGGTACCCGTAAATTGGTCCGCGTGTAGAAAATAAAAATGTGAAAATGAAAATCGGACTTCTCCTTACATTTTTGAGTGCCACTTCCTCAATAATCACTTGATCCTCACGTGCAATATCTCATATTAAAGAAGACAAATCTCTCAACAACTTTATTATTCAATATTTTTAAGTAGGATATATATTTGAAGAGTTAGAAGCCCATTTAATACCTGTATAGTTACTTTTTTTGATGACTGTATGTCACTTTTCAGCCCATGGACAATGATCCATCTATTTGTCAAGACTGTTTTCACTACTTTAATTAATACCATTTTACTGAAATATTACAGCAATGACTTTGATGGATAATTCAACATTACTATCCACCTGAAGTACATTTGGACAAATCATATTAAATTTGGATTGTGTAATATCAGTATATGAGTTGAGCAAACATGTAGCCAAGCCTCTCCGTATCAATAAATCCCTAACTCTATAACACCACACGGCAACAGATTTTTTTTCTGACGGAGAAACCCGAAAGGTCATCCCCCCCCCCCCGGATTTGAACCACGGACCTCCTGCACCAAAGCCAATCTCCATTCCACTACACCACAGGTGCCAACGCTACTCGGTTCAGTATACTCGCCTCGTAATATAGCCTGGGTCCATTTTGTAGCCCCAAAACTTGCACGCCGGGTTATAAAAACAGGCTGGCCGTGTTGTTGCCGTGTGGTGTAGTAGGGTTAGGGTTATAGAATTAATGTTTTCTGCAACATTTGCTTTTTCATTCCATGAATTTGTAGAGAGTATGTGTCTACTTGTAATCACTATCCGGGTGTGGGGGGGGGGGAGGTGTTACTCACGTATATAGGGTATACAGACAGGGATGTGCCGCCCTAATAGGTTACTTTTTGGCAAGAAATCTCTAAACCTGAGTCCTGCATAGCTGAGTCGGAGTCCATATGATAATGAGGATGCGAGTCCTACAATCCTGATAGGTCAAGTATAGGGCTATCCGGTTCATAGTATATTTGTACGTCCATCCGCTCAGGTAGTGTTTTGGTGCTTATAAGTGGACAGTCTGCCGGTGTGATGAAGGGAGCCTAAATGTCACAACGAAAATTACATGACCGTATACTCTGAAATATGCAACAAATTGATTGGATAGTTTTTATAGTAGTTCCTCCTTTTAGACTATTTTCTTGTCTCATCTTGTTAGAATTGGAGACATTAATTAGATTAATTTATTATGTCTTTAAATGTATTGTTTAGTAACTACATGTCATTTATGCATTTTTGATACTGACGATGAAGTTGAATGCAATGGTTACAGTTGATATACAGTGGAACCTCGTTAACACACAGAGCATATGCAAGGCATCATTAAAAAAAAAATCACGAAGACATACCTATGTCAATGACATATTGGACAAACGGAAATGGATAAAGGTAATACAACAGGGCCTTCGGTTTTAATTTGTGTTATTGTGCTATTTTTTGGTGTATTCTTTATCCACAGATTTTGAAACCCACTTTGTGTTATCATGTATTTTGGATTACCAGATTTGTGTCAATGAGTTTCCACTGTAATATCAAATCGCATCAGATATCGGCCGATATTGTAAATTAATTATCTGATATAGGTGAATCAGTTGAGCTTATAATTGTTTGCAGCTTGCTCAAAATAGATACAATGCATTTTTCATCTGTATGCCTTTCCCCACCATCTATGGAATATTTAATGAACTTTATCATTCTATCTTACTTGACTAAGTATACAGATGTATTTGTGAAGATAACTATTTTACTCTTAAAGCTACGCTTACGAATCAGTTTATTCATTATGATTTGATAAAAAAAGTTTACCCTTTTAAAGTGTATTTATTTTAAGTGAAAGTACTGTAATGACAAGCAACTCTAAATATACAGTCCTCAAAAAAGTAGCTATCCAAGTAATATATATGCTCTTAATGCACTTATCAATTGCAACCCGGCCCCTGGGGGACCCGGGACTAGCGGGGATTTGGGCCGGGATGTGACGTCCCCTGTACAGTCGTGAATGTCCCCTGTTCAGTGCTACATCCCGGCTACACACCCCGGCTAGCAGGGGCACATTTTGTATGTCCCTGTACACTCCCCCACATGGTCTCCACCATGTCCCGGGTCCCTCTGGCCTGGGTTGCAATTGATAAGTGCATAACTCCAACACTATATCCCCTGCGTAAAAATATTAAATGATAAAGTTGTATACAAATTTCTTCTCTTTAATTTGAGATATTATATGTGAAGATCGACGAATCTTAACACAGCTATGCGTCCAAAAGCTAGTAAGATAAGGATTGGGGATGCTTCAATTAATCAATGCTGCCCATACCTGCCACACTGTAACCTTGCGCATAGATTAAAAGAACAATATGCTCAAAAGTAAACTGCACTTTGTTTCAATCTTTTCTGTGCAGCATTCGAGTCTTAATTGTTAAACGATCTTCATGTGTAATATCTCAAATTGAAGAGAAGAAATCTCTTTACTACTTGTTACCTAAATGCCGTTCATGCTGAATGCTGAAATCATCGCATAAGGTAACAAATGTAGACTTTTCGGATCACTATATTTGTATACATAAGGTTCATATTTACCTGATTTATGAAACAAAACAATTTAATATTTTTACGCAGGAGCTATAATTAGTGTGAGCATATTTATTACCTGGTCAGTTACTTTTTTTGAGGACTGTATATTAAATACATGTATTATATGTAGTCATAGATTCTGCTAGAATCATGCTTATAAGCCAACATACTGTAAAGCATGAAATGTTCGTGGCATTAATCACAGACTTCTGCCTTTTTCACGGCATGAAAATGTCGCGAATGTGTTGAGTAGTCATTACAGGCCTTTAAGGGGGGTGTGGACTCTCAGGTATAGCCTCTGTAAAACTGCCGTAATTTCTTCAATATTCATTTAATCTTTATATAAGTATACAGTTTTTTGCAGAAAAGGGTTCAATGAATCCAACCATGATAGTGAAATTGACCATTTTGGAAAAATTATAAAAAAACCTTTTTTTGACCCATTTTAGGTTTGAAAACGATAATTCAAAATATATTTTGTCAAATTTTGTCATACTAGTTTTATAATAATCTTGATAACATTCCCAAGGAGCATTTTTTTCTTTTTCTTCTTATTTATTTTTTGAGTTATAGACAAAAAAGCGCCAAAAAATTGGATTTTTTACCTCCAAAATCATGAAAATCACATTTTTTGGCACTCAAGAAATTTTCAGAATGTTGATGCACGCGAACATTTCATGCTTTACAGTAATAGCTAATTATTTACTACTTGTGTTTCGGCTTCAGAACAATGGCTTTGTATACATTAGCGCTCGTTCATCTGTCACCCATGTACAAGCCTCGATTTAAGTGGGAGCTGGGAGTTTTTTGCCCCCCGGTTGCCAAGTTTTTGCTCCCGGTGTTTTCAAATTTTGTATAGCAAAGTATATGAGCGGGAGCTACTTTTGTCAGAAAAGTTACAAAGTAGCTCCCGGTTCACACGTCCTTAAATCGAGGCTTGCCCATGTAAACACAGCCTCTGTGGTCTAGTGGGCAATTCTTCGCTGCAATAGTGAAGAGGGACCAGGATTCGAGACCGTGTATTTTTAAGATCATTGTTTAAAATTTGTCTGAGTCTATATACAGACTGTAACAAAAAAAGATTATACAATTGCAGTTTCATTTTTAATCCAATATTAAAATCATGCAATGTCAAAATCGTGTACACTCTGTGATAAGTGTTGACTACTAGAGGAATTTTATTTGGTCTTTTTAACTGCTTTTTAAAAGAAATTATGACCAATCTACTAGATATGTGGTCTAGGTTCGATTCCATTCATTATGTTCTTTCCAGTGATTTAGCCAAAGTGGCCCAGATGATTTCATGATGACTGCTTTATTTCATGAAATCAAGCTGATTAAAAGCTCACAAAATTCCCACCCTTTGAAGACAATAAGAATCGAAACAGAAATGACTTTGGAATTATTTTCAAAATTGTATAATTTATTTTGTTACAGCCTGTATTATTTTGTGTATACATTTGAGATATGCCTTGTTAACTGTATTATTGTATTATTATAGTTCAAGTATGCGGGCATGTGTGGTACAGTGGAATGAGCACTGCACTCATAATCGGAAGGTTGTGAGTTCAAGTCCCATTGCGGCCAACGTGTTGTGTCCTTGGGCAAGACACTTTACCGCACTTGCCTCTCTCCCCCAGGCGTAGAAATAGGTAGTTGTTTGGGGATAATCACAATCTAAGTCTAAGTTATCAGTATTTGTATGATATGCAGCAAAACCTAAGTGAAGCGAACTGATTCCTAAGTGAAGCGAACTGATTCTGGTGTATCCTTTTATTAAATGTACACGCTTTGAGCATTATTGGAAAAGCACTATATAAAAACTGACAATCGTTAGTATGATTTGTAGATTTCGAATATGAGTTTGTTTGTCCCCTGTTTTGTATGACATGAAGTTTGTTTATAAATAAAACAGTACTATCAAAATATGTTTTGTGAACAAATTATGCTTTTAGTAATTGTGTCTCATTTTAATCTCAGGCCACACACACACAAACATGTTTGTTTCCAGTAGCAAGCCTGCTTTGCTTTGCAGTGGCGTAGCTAGGATTTTTTTCAGGGGGGGCAAGATTTCTAAAATTTTCGTAAAAGGTTGCCCCAAAAAAAATTCTAGTCACTTACCTCGTGAATTTCACTTCACGTAAGTGGGGGGAGGGGGGGGGGGTTGAGCTCAAAAAATTTCGCACAGTCCCAAAAAAATCGCAGTCCAAAAAATTGCACAGTAAATGTACTACATTTACAATTTTGCCTTCTATTTGGCTAATAACCTCGTCTTTTTTCTCAATTTTTTCCTATTTCCTTTTTTTCTCACCCTTTTTTTTTTTTTTAGAGGGGGGGGGGGGGGGCACAAATTGGATTTTTCCGTCAGGGGGGACATTTGCCCCCCCTGAGCTACGCCACTGTTGCTTTGCTTCTCCTTTTCTAAATCACTCTTATTTAATACATAAGAGTGATACAAGTTTTCTTCACTTGAAATAAGTTTATTTAAGGGTCGTTGATAATTTTCGCCATTTACAGATACGTTCAAAGCATATGTAACAGGGGGAGGGGGTAAAAATATACCCTAAGCATACGCCTAACTTAAATGGTGATCTTGAGAAGCAGGCATTTTTTAATCAAGCCATGACATTTTTGCCATTTATTGCGTACGTAACTCAATGGGGGAGGGGTAAAAAGTTATATACGCTCTGTACGTATGTGAAAATGGCAATCATTTTGGATGACCCCTTAGTCAAACCTGTGCATTTTTGTTACTCTTAGTCTTATGCTTGTTATTTTTGCCGCAATTTTTTTTTTTTACTTCCGTGTTTACCGTTCGCCATCTTGAAACATGTTGGATTCAATTTCGACAAAAGATGGCGCCCTATCAATAGATTTTCCCCATTTCAGACGACGATGGTCACGCGATTTCATCGTTCCAATATGGCAACGGGAGTGCTCCATTTTGAAATATTTTTAACAGTCATCGTCCAGTTAACGATGAAAATAATTTAAAAAAAACATTTACAATGGAGTTGCGGATTTGGATTGGAAAAAAATTCTTCTAATAATGATGAATTTTTCAAAATGATAAGATTAACATTCGCGATTGCGTGTTATTCCAATACAAATTCAAAATTTAGGATTCACGTGACCATCGTCAGTCTGCCCCATTTTATTCTTTAACAAAATGATAAATACGCAAGAATCAAGCGTCCAAATTAAATGCGCACGTGCTACTGGAAACAAACTTCTTCTTTTTTTTGCCTAATATTAACTGGTTTTCATAATAAATCTATATGAAAAGTTTACACAGTGTTTGATGCAACTACAGTGGAACCTCGTTAACACAAAGTTGTCTGGGCCTCGGATGTAAGTTTGTGTTCACAGGCATATTAAATTATGCAAAACATAAGCTTGAGACTTCAAAAACACTTTGTGTTATCAGGAATTTTGTGTTAACGAGGTTCCACTGTACTGGCTAAATTTGTGTCCACTGCTTGATTTCAGGTCTTCATATTTGTGACAAGTCTCATCAAAAGGGTGCTTTTGTCAGCAGTATATGTGACGCGATCAAGAGGAATGAGTCGGATGTCGGGGAATCCCAAATTGAGATATGGCCAATTCAAAATGGTGGCTTACATAAGTTTTGATGGAAATTCATGTATACAATTTGACATAACTTTGGAACAAAACGTCGTATCGACATGTATTAAAAACTCATTTTCGACCAGGGTCGACATCCGACTCATTCCTCTTGATCGCGTCACATATATGCATTTTACAGACAATGAACAACATAGGCTCGTTTACGAATATTCAATGTTAGATTATACGTATGAGGTTACAGTATCAACCAAATGAGATGAACAGTTACTGACGGGAAAAAAGCATACTTACACTGGAATTGAATTTTCAACTCCAGCAGGTAGAATGAAATAATTTCGTTCAACGTAATTTTCTGGAATCATATAATCAAAATCCATTTTACATTGAAACCAACAGGGATTCAAATGTATGACCATCAGTCTGGTATTTTAATATGTAAGCATGAAATAACAAAAACAAAAAAAAGAAGCAATTTCCACCTAATACTTCACATAAGAGTTCATTCAATGCATTGACCAAGTATCAAAAATACAAAATACAATTTTGCTGCATGAAAATGAAATTTCAATTTTCATTTTGGATGACAAAAGCCCCTTTATAATGTGACTTGTCACACAGACAGAGTATGTTTCCACCGGGGCACTACAAACCGCTAAGAATCGCCTTTCTGTTTCTATTGGGTTTATTGCCGGTTCCAAACCTGGTTTGTGAAGGTTTTTGGGATTACCAAAAATACAGATTATTGCCAGGTTCTGCCTGTTTCCACTGGGCAAACTTAGCGTTTATGAGCGCTTTCTTCCCCAGCAGAAACACGCTCTATGCCTTGCTATGATCTACTCACAGAACATTCCATCCGCAAACCATTGTTGAAATTTATACGCAGTCACACACTACCAAATAAGTGCAAAACATTTCTCAAATGGGGGAACTTATTTCAAATCAAAATGCCTCATCTTTGAACCAATAAGTTCATCTCCCACCCCAAGAACGAAGAAGCAGCTTCACCGCTGTGCCCGCCATGTTCCGAGCACCGTCTGCCACTGTGTTCAAACTATAAATATAATTTAGACTTTTTTCGTGGCAGTTTTAAAATTGCCCAGATAATTAGTAAACAGTACGCAATGGATGGCTAATTATTCTTGAGGTTTGACGAGGAAGTGAAACCAAACAACTGGGCAATATTTATCCAACAGCTAGTTTTCTCAAATTCACCAATGTTGGGTTACTTAATAATTTAACCAACTGCAAAAATTACCCCCATATTAGATAAATATTTACCAACAAATAAAGAAATATAGTTCACCAACAATAATAGTATCAACACCTTTTACAGTGTAGGAAGGGGAGTCAAAAAGTGTTAACACCCATCCCTCACTCCTCCTGAACACTTCCATGAAAGATCACTTCTATAAAGTTTTAAATTGAAGACTAAAGAAAAGTTTAGTTTTTATTGAGATGATATTTAATGTTGAGACATTACTATTCCTTTAAAAGCACTAACAATATAATACTGTAAAAGCTGAAATTTTCGCGGTGGCTTAATTTTTGCGCTTTATTGCGCAAAATATTTTTCCGCGAAAAATTATAACACACGAAAATATTGTTTTCAACATTCATGCAATGCTTCCAGAAGGTCGCCCGCGAAAAAAAAAGCAATTCGCGAAATGTCTATGATATCAAAATGCGTGAAAACATCTTTACGCAAAAAAGATTGGCTTTGTCCCATTAAATTTCACCCCTACCTCATGAGATTGCTATGATTGTTAATATTTCACATTCAATTTTTATATTTTTCATGGCCAAAAAAATCATGCTTCTATCATGCACCAATTGCATCCCTGGCCCAGGGGAACCGGGGATTAGGGCCGGGAAGTACAAATTGCCGATGTGATGTCTTGGGTACAGTCGTGTACTGTCACCACAGGGCGGGGCACCATTTTGTGTATGTCCCTGCTACAGTCCCAGCCGGGACAAATTGTACAGTCCCAGCCTCCCTTACCCAGGACAAAGTGTACGCCCCGGCTACAGTCTGCAGGTCGTTTAATTTCTTTCTGAAACCATAAAGGGATGCATTTGTATGTGTTCCCTATGTGTTATTAGGCTTATTCCGTCAAGCGCATCGTATCTCTAGCTTATGTATAGCTACGCTCGGGTTGTACATTTATGTACGTCCCTGCTACACGCCCCGGCTAGCGGGGGCACAGTTTGTACGTCCCCGGTACACTCCCCTGCACGCATAGCCGGGCACCATTTTGTGTACCTTCTTGCACAGTTCCCGCCATGTCCCTGGTCCCCAGGGGCCAGGCTTGCAATTGATAAGTGCATAATGGGATACTTTTTGACACGCCCTAGTTTGTTTAAAGGGACACAATGTCATGTTGATTTTTTTTAGTTTTAATTAATTTACTTCAGAATTCAAGATGAACATTAAAAATTGCATTCTTGTTATTTCTACTAAAAAACCCAGCAAAACTTGATTAAAACTATGTTTCAAATATGTCGGAATATACCACCCTTAACTATGTAATATGCTGATCTGGCCAGATCAGCATTTTTGAATCAAGGTTTTGTTGTACAAAGAGGGCTGATTTTTCTTAATCCTTATAGGTGTAAGTTCATACATGTAATACAATTGTAAAAATATACAAATCCCAGATGTTATCATATATTTTTGTAATTGAGGGTGCTGCCTCCACCACATCTCTTAATGCCCCTTTAAATGGCTGACTGAGAACAGTTTATTGTAGAGAATTATTACAAATTTAAAAAAGATGGTTTTCGTATCAAGATCAGCTGCATGTTTATTGCACATAATGAATTCATATACACAAAATTAACAAGTTCAATTTCTTGTGATGTTTTATAACCAGTGGTGTAGCTAGCTAGACTTGTCAAAGGGGAGTGTGGTAGGGCTAACAAAATCAAAGACATAAAAATGGGGAGGGGCAGCTATTTGATTGTGTATATCATTTACATCACATTACTTCTTGAATCCATCCAATTTTTCATATGAAGGTAGGGGGTGGAGGGTGAGGGGGCACGGGTTCCAAGTGATGGGGCTCCCGTCACCCCTTCCCCAAACTGGTTACACCACTGCTTATACCAAGGTGATTAAGTTAAATGTCACATAAAAGATTAGTCAATCATACTGACAGTTCTACATAAAAAATGTACAGAGAGACCCAACAAGTAAGGACACCCATGTTTTACAAAATATATGTATAACATTTACTCATATTTACAACATTTAACCTGGGTGTCCTACTTTGGAAACCCTGTACAGGGTGAGTAAAAAACCTGCAATAGCGAAAAGAAGCCATCTTGGTTTCAAAATGGAATGTGTGCAGTTTTACCATGCTTCATGGACAAACATTAATTGGGTACTGCAGTAGAAAGGATCACCAAAGACGATGGTAAATGCATTGCCATTTTTTCATACCAAATTACTAACAAATCTTTCATTCTTACAAGGTTTAAAAAATTAAAAAATCGTCTTGGTTTTAAAAATAAGATGGCTTCTTTCCAGGTTTTTTACTAGCCCTGTATTTATCACACACATATGACAAACACTAATTGGAAGACATTGACATTTCTTATTTAACGGCACTAAGTGCAAAATGTTGACCACAGCGGGACCCGAACCCACAACCTTTGCATTATGAGTCCAGTGCCCTACCTACTGCGCCACACATGCCCAGAAAGAAGCCACAATTTCCCCAGAAACAGAGGGTTATAGGGGGTACAAAAGTTTTAGAAAAGATGAGGATATTATGTTTAGCTTTAATATAAAAGTCACCATTAGTAATATCTTAGCACCAGTGTCTGTATTACGATTCTTGTCCATAACAAATGCTTTAAGCAATATTATGTGATCTTTTTCAAATGTTCACACCTTTTTCCACCTCTCTTATAATGATCCAAGTTTGACTTATCTGGAAAGACTTTCCCAGGCGCATAAATCTAACTTGACCACCTTTTTCATACAAACCATCATGGGGAGCTTTTCTAAATCATAAAGGAAATCTGCTTCTAATTTTGGGAATTGTCAACATATTTTTTTCAATTTTTTTCATCATAAAGTATTCCCTACTATATACTCTATTCACGTTATTGTATAGCCGTGATCGTAGCCGAAAACAAGGTAAACAGTGTTAACACAGTGTCAAACCATAGAATTCTATTCGCCCGTAGATGCCCGCCATAAAACACAAATAAGACAAACACAAATAGGAACATGAAGGACTGGGTGAGCCCATATTGGAATAGTTTTATTGTAGAACATAGCCAATTTATATGGGTTACGACGACGACGATGACAGACTCATCAAATTTCACCACAACTTATATAACATTTATACATTAATTTATATCATTTACGGATATGGAAGAGCGAATGCCTTACAGGATATATACGAACACAACGTGGACATGACATATGCAATGAACACAATGGTGGACACGACAAACACAACGTGGACATGACAGAAATGAGCTACTCGACGAGGGAGCGGGGGCGAAAAACATTTCCCATGAGACAAGCCGTCAAATGCATACTTATGAATGAGAAAACCACTCAGAAAATCAACTGTTGGGTTATCCGACACCTTATTTTCAAATAAGGAAACGCAAAATCAAAGATAAGAGGGCGTGTCCATGAAATAGATTGCATGATATACCCTTATAATATAAGTATTCATCAAATCATAGAAATTTAGGTTTTTTTCACATTTACCCTTTTACATTCAAGTTTCCCATGATATTTTTGTAATTCGCGAGGCAATTCATTATTCATTATTTCCAAGATTTCAATAAGCCAATAAAGTAATGAAATCTTGGAAATAAGAACAACAAAAAGCCTATAAACCAAAGATGTGCTCCCAGCCACAAAAATCTTAGAGAAAACTTCCAATTTTGACCAAAAAGAAAAAGATAATACAATAGCAAAGTGCGCCTTGTTTTGGCAGCCAGGCATAAACGTATTGCAGCTGGCTCCTTAGCTGTTGCTGGCCCAACACTATGGAATAACACTCCATCTGCAGATAATAACAAAACTTGAGAAAAAATAAGGAAAATAAAAAGAATTTTCAACCTTCTGAGTTGCATAAAACCTGTGTTTTATGTTAGATTTTGACAAATTACGGATCATTTTAAAGCTAACAACTAGTTCTTTAACATGAATTTAAAATCTCAATTTTCATATATGGAGACTAACTGATTTGTTTCGATGTGATGGGTCACATATACTTTGTTATTCTATCAATCCATTTTTGTATGATGCCAGAGGTATGTTGTGATATATTTAGTTTAGTGCTGTGATCATTTTTGAAACGGCACTATATATAACTGTCATTATTATTATAAAACTAGCATTACATGTTTCACAATTTCTATGAGGTTTTAAAACTGCCGTATTATCCCTATTAAGCGCTCATTTCTACCTATAATTATACACATTGCTATGTTTATTTCTACAAAGGTACAAATGTCTATGTCTATGTACAAACTTCTATGTCACTTTGATTTTGTTAACAGTACTGTCTAATATTATTTGATACAATGATTACTATAATTTCAGCCCAGATACAGCATGAACACACTCTAAATTGAATAAAAAAGTTAATAAAGTACACACAATTTTCTGACTGGTTCATTTCTATCTATACACATTGCTATGTTTATTTCTACAAAGCTAAGGTTTCTATGTTAAAAAGTGACCCAACACGAGTAAATTAGGCACAATGAGGAAAATCTGAAAATTCAGTTTCCATGGTCCATCCATTGAAACCAAACATTATCACCTCTGGAAAAATGGTAGGTTCCGTTGCTATTGTGTCGTTGGGGGGGGGGGGGGGGGGGGGATTATGTTAAGGACCAATGAAAATTGGGTTGTTTAGATGGCAGACCAATCAGAAGCTTTGTGAGTTAGGCCGCCATGTTTTGGTTTGGCGTAAATGTCATTCTCTGTCAAGATAGCATTAAGATAGGAGCATTAATTTTTTTACCCACCCACCACTCCCATGTGATTATAGTCACGTCAGTTATGTTGGCACGTGAACAGCAGTTTTTTGTTAATTTTATAAAATGTCACTTTTAAAAAATATATTGCACATGTAATACAATAAGTAAATCGCGTAGTAGCCAACTTATGTTTCATTAACGAATATAATGATAAGAAAGGTTCAGCCATTTCATTTTACCATATATCATTTGCTCAAGTCCGTGGCAGGTTAATGTATAACAAATCAATGTAATTCCTAGGTATTCACTGGGGGGGTTTGTGACCGTCAGAGTACTCTCTTCAGGCGAACGAGTTGAAATGTTTATACACAGGTGATCCAGCGGTGAAGAAGAGTAAACTAATTATTTGGGATGAAACACAAAGATGTTGTGAACATCCGGGTTTTAAAGAAATGTAATCAGGCTGAATTTGGATACATTCACAAATGCATGTTGTATGGATTAAACAATTTATTTTTGATGAACACAACTTTTACTTCTAGGTAGTCTCTGTGAACATCGAGGTTAAAAATAAATGTAATCTAGCTCAATTCTTATTTTGGATGAACATAACTTTTACTTCTAGGTAGTCACTGGGGAGTTGTGTCGCCTGTGCGACCGCATCGGGCAAAAATGTTGTGAACATCCGTGGTTTAAAATAAATGTAGAGCTAAATTATGTTACATTCATAAATGCATGTTGTAGGAAATAAAATGGGTTTCCTTCTTAATGCCCGACATGAGGCACAAACAGATCAATGTTTCCTTGTTTAATTTTTCCATGTGGTGATAATTGAGTTATTTATATCATGATAATGTGTATAACTTTTAAGTTATGGGACATATTGGTACCAATCAATTAGAGAATAAAGGTATTGTTTTTAGACCGTACCCGTGTTATATTGTCTGACATAAATGCGGACGATAGTATTATTTTAAGTAGAACAACGACGCCGCAGGCGGAGTTTTTCTTCGCAAAAAATAATATTACCGAACGAATTAAAGATCAGAAATAAAATGTGGCTTATTATGACCTTTTCCCACATTTGCTTTGAAATCAAATTAGCTACTGCCGCATGTCTTTTTTACTCATGTTGGGTGAATTGGGTCACATATATACACATATCTATGTACAAATTTCATTGACCGCTCGATAGTCCAACGGTTCTATAATCCGACGGTTCTATAGTACGAAGGTTCTATAGTACGACCATGTAAATTCACCATTCAATCGTCTGATAAAAGGTTCTTTAATCCGAAAACAGGTTCATTATTACGAAGGTTCTTTATTCCGAAAATAAAAAAGGTTCTAAAGTCCGACGGTTCTATAGTCCGAAAATGAAATAGGTTTTATGATCCAATTTTTTTCATTGGTAAAAAAGGTTCTCTAGTCCAAAAATAAAAAAGGTTCTATAGTACGAATATTAGAAAGGTTCTTTCATCTGAATATACTAAAAGGTTCTATAGTACGAAAACTGATAAATGGTTCTCTAATCAAAAAGTTTAAAAAAGGTTCTCTAGTTGGAATTTAAAAGGGTTCTAATAGTTGGAATTTTCAAAAAGGGTTCTCTAGTCCGGAAGGGTTTCATTGTTCTTTAATCCAAATCAGAAAAAAAAATTCTATAATTCTTAATTTGAAATAGCGTACTTTGCAGTGCACCCTCTAGAGACAAGGCCTAAATTTTTTTTAAATTATTTTGAGGGAGGAAAAAATAATAATATTTGCTTTAATTTTCGGCTATTTTAAGTCCCCAAAGCAGGTGATTTAAGGCCTAACGGGAAAGCTCATTTTGGAAACATTGCCTATTTTATAAAGAAGCTATATAAAATAAGGACCGAATCAGAAAGTGTTAGTATTAAGTGAAGTAAATTCAAAATAATTTGTCGGATTAGAGGACCTTTTTACCCATTCGGACTAGAGAACAGGGTATAAGATTCGGACTATCGAACCCGTTTAAAGATTCGGACTAAAAAGAACCTTTTTTTCTTCTTCAAAATTCAGATTAAAGAACCTTATTCAATATTCGAATTAAAGAACCTTTTTAAGTATTCAGATTGCCGAACCTTTTTCAATAATCGGATTCTAGAACATGATCATATTCGGACTAAAGAACCGTTTTTCATGTTCGGATTATAGAACCTTTTCGGACTATAGACCCATCGTAATATAGAACCTTTTTCATTTTCGGACTATAGAACCTTTGTACTGTAGAACCTTATTTTGTTCAGACTATAGAAGTGCCGCGTTATAGAACCGTCGGACTATCGAACTGTCGGACTATCGATATATCACCAAAATGTCTATGTACAAGTTTCTACATACAAATTTCTATATACAAATTTCTATGTACACATCTCTATGTACAATCCCTATGTACAAATCTCTATGTACAAATTTGCATGTTAATATGTACCTACAAATTCCTATGTTGATTTTATGTATTCATAATGCTAACTATTTCATCAATCTGTAAAAAAATGAATAAAAATATAGTGATGACATTTACTTTGATTTTGTAAACAGTACCGTCTAATATTATTTGATACAATGATTACTATAGTTTCAGCCCAGATACAGCACACACACTCTAAATTGAATAAAACAAGTTAATAAAGTACATACAATTTTTTGAATACACCCATACTGTAAAATGTATCATATTCCACATTGATTGTTCGCACTTTGCCAATTTGAACCATTTTGCTTAATTACATATAGTTATACTACACAAGCTAGGATGCTAGGAATAACGAAAGATATTTGCACGTTTTATTTTTGCTGCAGTTGCTTGAAGCGCAAAAAGCGTGAACATTGCCATACAGTATATATGTTAAGATAAGATAAGTTTTTGTTTTCTTTTTATGCAGGTTTCACATTAAGTTAAGTTTAATACCTATGCATGATTTGTATTTAATCTTTTTGATAATTTTGATCAATTACTATTTTTGTTCATATACATAGAGTTATGCCCCTGGTAATGGTAAACACTCTCTGTAAACATTGTACTGCATATCTTCAATAAAAGTAAATTTTTACAAGTAATAATACAAAACACATTGTAGTGTCATATATCATGCATGAACTCAAATGAGATGTTTGTTCTGATGTAAAACTCAGTTCAAAATTTGGCGGGGAATAATCATTTTTTATATCTCTGTGTGCAAAAGAATCCCAAGTAGTATACACGCGCTACCTTGGCATATGCAAGTGTTACGCATATGATTAACAATGCGCCATGTTGCGTCATGTGACTGATTTGTGTGCGCTAACTTTTTTCTGAATTCATTCACTGCCACTTTGGAATTGCAGTGACATCACCTTCCAACTTTATGGAGCATAAACACTACATTACAACATAAAACCTAAAAGATAATTCCTTGTGAAATATACATTATTATAAGTTATATTTCAAAGCTGCTTAAAATCTATACCAATATCAACAAAAATGAAACTATTTGCCAGTGAAGTGATTACATTACTTCCCATTAAATACTAGGATCACACACTTGTTTGTGTTATAGTTCGCTCCATGAACTTTCTGTGGCAATAATTTTTAACATGGTTCAGTACTCAAAAGCAGCAATCCAGTTAACATAATCGGATTACATGTTATACGTCACTGGTGAATACACTGAGTTGGGGCTTTTATCTCTCCGTGCGCAGAAGTAATCCAAGTGTGTGCACGAGATAATGGCCACACGCACGCGGTTTGGGTAGCACGCACGCGTCACGTGCATATAATGCACAGGTGCGTGTTGCCTTCTGGCGCGCTCCCGGTCCCGTCCTTCTGTATTCATTCGCTGCTGTAAAGAGGCTTCGCCAATTTGGAACTGATCAAACTATATAGGAGGGTCAAGTTTGAATACGACTTG
Source organism: Ophiura sarsii (assembly GCA_035610835.1). Classification (NCBI taxonomy): domain Eukaryota; kingdom Metazoa; phylum Echinodermata; class Ophiuroidea; order Amphilepidida; family Ophiuridae; genus Ophiura; species Ophiura sarsii. Next base: position 59,978,018 of record CM069451.1, read on the forward strand.
GCAGACAATAATAGTGAGTACAAAGACTCATCATGATATCAGGCGAGACAAAAAGGGGCATTCTTTCCCAGGGAAGAAGTTCAAATATGAACTGAGACCATCGGGGTTGGGTGGGTGTCTGCTTAAATATGGCTGAAAAGGTTATCCTTCATTGTGTTTTAAGCAATCCAAAGCAACAATCATTCAAATGTTGTCTGATGCTTCTCCTGGCATTTGATCTGGCGGGAACTTTGGTAAAAAGAAGAGTTTCTTCCTCAGCCTGTTGTTATTATCACACACCTGTTGAATAGTGATGAGTTCATCACCTACTGCTTTACCCTTGCGTTGGCACACAAGGTTGTTAACCTATTAAAAAGACATGATAGATAAATTCTGTTAATTTCAAATGTATATAGACTCAGACAAATTCCGTATACTCATACAATAGAAAATAGCAAGGTTTGTAATGGACCAATAATGCCATTAATGTTACAAATTTCACACTCCCCCTTTTTTCGCTACATAGGTTAACATGGATATTTGGAATAAGATTTTCTCAAGGCACAATTGTTTATCATGGTCAGTTGTTTTTTGCCAAAAGAACACACCTTTTTTGGTCAAAAATTACAAAATATACATTTTTCATTATTTGAATATGAAACAACTTGTCAACATCTTATAACAATGGACGAAATAGTGTATGTTGTACATTCAAATAGAAAATATGGAATTGTTTGATATTCATACATTGTTTTGTGCAAAAATGTAGTGTTTTTAAGTGAAAAACTCCATTTCGGTTATTTCATGTTTTGAGGTAGATTTTTCACATCAGAATGCAATAAATGTTATTTATTATTATTATTCTATTTTGTAAAGCTGTGAGTGGTGATACATTCCTTTTATTTTCTGTGGTTTTTCTCATCTTCTTTTCTGCAAATAAGGTTTGCAAGTTGTCTGCAAACCTATTTGCAGAAAAGAACAGAAAAAGACGATGAGAAAATAAATAAAAGGAATTTATAACCTCCTAGGCTAGTCAGGAGGTGTATAATACATCTCTGGCAAGTTTTGATTGAAAGACTTGAACTCCTGCACCAGATGCACTTATAATAAAGTGTAAATCCCCATTAGAATGGTGAAAAATGTGGTCCGCTTACAAAACTTGTCATATTTTGCTTATTTTGCAGTCAGTTATTTTTATTTTTTCTGAAGATGAATTATATTAATTATAAATATTTTAAACAGGTTCGCCGTCGTGGGTAGAAAAGAGACAATAATAGGAAAACTATCTCGCCCGGGAGTCGAACCCAGGATCTGTTACTTGCTTTGCTACTGCCTTATCCATTGGGCCACAAGACCTCGCATGGTAAAGCATCTGAAATTCAAACCTAAGCGATCTCGTTTCCCAGTCTCCTGCCACAAGTATCAGTGGCGGATCCAGGATTAAAATTTACGGGAGGCTGACACCAAAAAAAATACAAGGTCCCCAATTTTTTTTGCCGTCAGCTCGTGAAATTCTGCTAAGTGTGGTTGTCCCAAAACCGGCAAAAAAATCGCAGGTTACAAGTGGCAAATGTACCGACGGAACCTACCTATGTCTCTGAAAAAGGTAAAGTGGTACACAAAAAAGGTATATTGTCAAATTTTACGGGGGTGTGTACACAAACAAGGTATATTGTAACATTTTACGGGGGGGCGCCCACCCCCTCCCCTCCCCTCTGTATCCGCCACTGAGTAGCTCGGGCCTATACAAGATATTTACACTTGTATAGGCCCAAGATTATTTACACTTGTATAGGCCCGAGCTACTCCCGGGCGAGATCGTTTTCCTATTATTGTCTCTTTTCTACCCACGACGGCGAACCTGTTTAAAATATTTATAATTTGTTTAATACCCGTCGTATATGCCTATTATTTCATGTATTTTCCTCTACAGGGAGGACGGCACTTGATTATTTACACTTGTTTAGGGCCGAGCTACTCCGGGTAATACTTGTGGCAGGAGACTGGGAAACGAGATCGCTTAGGTTTGAATTTCAGATGCTTTACCATGCGAGGTCTTGTGGCCCAATGGATAAGGCAGTTGCCAAGCAAGCAACAGATCCTGGGTTCGACTCCCGGGCGAGATCGTTTTCCTATTATTGTCTCTTTTCTACCCACGACGGCGAACCTGTTTAAAATATTTATAATTTGTTTAATACCCGTCGTATATGCCTATTATTTCTATGAATTATATAGATCAAATACGCTTTATACTACCAAAACAAGTTTATGGTTCAATGCACATCAAGGCCAAAGAGATGTTTCGTTTCAAACTGTGCACAAGATATCTTTTATTAACCCTGTCTAGTGTAAACATTTTATAATAGGTATGATTACACAGACTTTACATTTGTAACAAAAAATACATTAACAATATCATGTTTAGTATCAAACTCATTTTCCAAGTCTCAGCTTCTATAATGATTTCCTTACTATACCAGCATACCCAGTTATGTCTCATGATATTTTAAAAGCTCACATTTTATCTCAATATAAATTGTTAAGACCTCTCAATAAAATGTCATCAGTAAACATACCTTTGTCATCAAATCTCCCAAATCATCTAAATGTGCTCTAGCAAGAAATACTTCCAAAATAGCCTGCACAAACCATGAACCTTTAACCGTAGTACGCAGAGACACCTTCCCTAGATGGAAAAGGATCAAAGAAAAACTTAATATTTTGACTGTATGAGCGTGTTTCTACTGGGGCACTGCCAAGTTAACGGTAAGATTTACCGGTAAGTTTTTAATCCCCCTTGTTTCTACTCGTGAAAAGTTACCGCTTAGTTTATCGATCCTAGTCGATGGGCCACAACATTTGACCTCTTGTTATACTAAACAATGCCGCCCCACCTGAAAAAGATTGCCTCACAATGCGTATAATCCAGCGTGACATGGTTCACAGAATATAACGTTAAGATTAATCAGCTGGCTGTTTCTACTGGGAAATTACCGTTAATTACCGGTAACAAACCTGGGTTGTGAAGGTTTTTTGCGGTAACAAAAAACTGGGCAAACCTACCGGTAATTAACGTTAAGTTCCCCAGTAGAAACACGCTCTATGTCCATCACAACACATTTTATTTGTACCAAAATAAGACAAACCAATACAAAACGGTTCTAAAGTGGGTAAAGAAAAATAGGGCAAACTATCATATAAATGTTCAACTACAAGTCTTCATGTACACAGGGTGAGTGGTATTTAGCAAAAACCTAGGGAAATAATGTGCCTTCTTTTCCTCTTATGTTTTGTCCCCAACACTTACACTGCAGGATGAAATCAAAATAATTATTCAAATAAACAAATGAAGAAAAAAACCAATTAAATAAACAAATAAACAAAGGAACAACAATCACAGATAAACAAACAAATAGTCAAACAAAGAAACAATCAAACAAACACAGAAAGAAAGAAAGAAAGAAGGTAAGAAAGTAAGAAACAAACAAACAAGCAAACAAACAAACACCCCCCCCCCCCCATATGCACCAAAAGCAAACAAACATCAACCCTACACACCATAACAAATAAACAAACAAACAAACCTGGAGCTGTGGCATGCGCAATGAATACATCAGCCTCTTCCCTTGGCACTGCATATTCACCATCATCACGCGTTGTCTCTGGTATATCCTCTGTAAAAGAAACCATTTTAGATTGCATTGTATTTAGTTGAGTAGGCTGCGAGATTGGTCATAGAGCGTGCTTCTGCTGGGGCACTGCAAAAAGTAAACGCTAATAAACGCTAAGTTTCAATCAGTCAGTTTTTAATCCCCCTGTTTCTACTCGCGAAAAGTTACCGCTAAGTTTATCGATCTTAGTCGATGGGCCACGACATTTGACCTTTTGTAATACCAAACAATGCCACCGCACCTGAAAAAGATTGCTTCACAATGTGTATAACCCAGCGTGACACGGTTCACAGCGCAAAAAGCTAAGAGTAATCGCCTTTCTGTTTCTATTGGGTTTATTGCCGATTATTGCCGATTCCAAACCTGGTTTGTGAAGGTTTTTGGGATTACCAAAAATACCGATTATTGCCGGGTTCTGCCTGTTTCTACTGGGCAAACTTAGCGTTTATTAGCGATTTCTTACACAGCAGAAACACGTTCATATTCCACTCCACATCAGACCAGATTTTTACACCCCTTTCCATATGACCAATCCTGCACCTTACTGATTTAGTCAAAGCTCATTATTACTTAACAGAACAAAAATGTTTAGTCACATGACAGTCAACCAGAAAGTATAGACCAAAATCTAATTTTGGCCAAAAATGCAGATAGCCCTTTGTTGCATTAAACCCTCGACATAAGATATGACAGAATGTGCTTAAAATCAAGGGTGTCACTTCCCCTCTCTGGTAAGAACTATTTTTAACCCTTTAAAAAATATGATTTTGCCATTCACCCCTGGATTGTCTGTCTCTCAGGATTCCATTTAAGTCTTTTTTCTCTAACAAATTGTTAGATTTAGCTGGAAAAAACACCTCGTACCCTCCTCCTTCCAAGACCCACCAATGAGCAAGTACAAACAAACCTTACCTTCCCGACACGCCTGGTAAAAGAATACTTTTGGCTTTCCATATAGATTTTTGCAATGGTTGCCATCAAACTGCTGCTGCACCCATCTTTTTGATACCGTTTCTAAGTCTGTTCCGCTAATGGTATTGAGTCGTCCATGGCTCATCAGTGTGACAATAACTGATTTACAGTGGTTGTCATTGCATTTTTTTGAAAAAGCCTTTACTGCCTTTTGAATTTCCTATTATTGAAAATGAAACAGAAAAGGTGAAAGCAAAACAAAAACAATTCAGTAACTCTCTCATATCACAAATACAGAAGCAAATGTCTTCAATTTGCGATAAACCCCATGCTGCTAAGGAACTAATAACCCAATCCAAATGCACCACAATGGCAAGCGTTTCTGTGCAATCCTTTATGCATACATCAGAATTTGAAACTAAACCTTATTTTTTAATTTCATAAAAACTAGCAATATTTCATTATGCATGAAAGTTTCTCTGTTCTCTGTTTTTACATCAAGATATTTTGATATCAGAAGAATCCCCATATTTTTCTTATTATGTCTGTAAAATCTTAGGGGCCAGAAATGTTCCATTTAGAAATTATAGGCTAAATTGTGGTGAATTACTGCCAAAGGTGGTTAACCACCAGCCAGTTTGTGTACTACTCAACGGGCAAAATTATTGTGACCTTGTTATTCTAAAATTAGAACCATTGGAGTTATGCAACTCAAACTTTGGAATGTGACAATTTTAAGGATGACCTTTCATGTAAAATAGAAAACATCAAGTTGAAAATCAGACCCGCAATCAGAACATCTACCTTAAATCAATTGTGTTGGATTACAAATGCCTCCACACAGAAAATATTTGCTGAGTCAATTGACTCATATTGCCTCATTTTAAGTGAGTCACATACACATTGACTCACTTATTGCACTAAGTGTATCATAGTTGACTCACGCATAATCTGTTAATGAGTCAAATTTCAGGTGACTCAGTACAGTATTGCCAGATTGACTCACTTGTCAGGGAAAGATGAGTCATTCATAAAAATACTGAGTCAAATACGAAATGAAAGCGAGGTTGTTTTTATTTATTAGCTCTGCCATTTTGTTTTGCACATGGACTGGTGACTATATAGCGTATGTTCATGATGTTAGTGATTGAAGACACAAATTGTGTCATTTCTTTTGGACTTCTTTGTTATTAAACACTGCATAGACTCATAAGTAATATGTGGAAATTCTGGAGCTGATAGAACAGTAAATTGTTTTGCATTTGGCGGTGTTTTTACCTTCAGTAAGCTTACAGTGTTGGACCTTCGTTGTTACATTGCAGTAAGCTTATGGATGTATTTAACTTCATTATTTGGGCAAGTTGGACTTAGTGCCTGCTTAATAATGGGCAACATACAGTATCTACATAAACTAACACTTTTCGGAAATCACCGCCCATGTTTGTGATAATCTTTAATTGTCACAAAACAATGCTATTCTGAGGCTCAAACTAAAAATTCCAGTCTGAGTCAGTTGACTCATCCAACCTGAGTCAATTGACTCAGTAAAATGTACTCACTTTGTTGAGTCAAGTGACTCATTTAAATGTGTCAAATGACCCAATTTGATTCATTATTGAGTCAATTGACATGTTACAAGTGAGTCAGGAGGCTCAATTGACTCATTAGTATTGAGTCAGGTGACCCATTACCGAGTCTGTTGAGTCACTAGTGAGTCAATTGACTCATTTTTGGTGAGTCAGAAGACTCACTAATTGCATTTGTGAGTCAATTGACTCATTATGGATGAGTCAAATGACTCAGTTTAACTTCAAAGTGTCTCACTACACGGACAAATGAAAGACTTACCAAAATGAGTCATTTGACTCAGTAATTTTTTTCTGTGCACCTGCTGAAAGTGGACTAGAAAGAAATTGGAAGTCTGTGTGCTCTATAGTAATCATTAGGGTCTTTCCTTCTAGACGGTGCTTCTTCTCTATCATGTCTATACCAAATGACCGAATGTGTCTTAAATAAAATATATATATTTACCTCTCCAGTCAAATTTTCTTCCTTTACCACTACATATCCAAGTTGTTCAAACAGGTATATCATGTTGGCTAAATCGACCTCAGAACCACGACGTTGTCTACTCTTTACAATACGGTGATTTGGGAATGCGCTGTTGTTTAATACAAAAGCATACCCTTTGATCCTACTGTGCAAGTTATAATGCTGAAGAAAAAAATAGAAGTACAAGCCAAAGTCAACAACAATTTAATGTTATTTGAAACAAAATATTTTTTTCTTAAATTGCTTTATTCTTCCACTTCCAAGTAAACAGATGCATGAAAACGTGGTATTTTTGCCCTTCAGATACTTCGTTTTTGGTGATAAAAGAGAGAGTAAATGGTCCAAAGATTGTCCTAGAATTGAAAATTAAAAAAATCTTCCCATTTGAGAGTGAAAAGTGGTACTTTTAGAAAGTGTCCTTCAAAGGATGGTGAAACAGGTTCTTTCCAAGGGAACTGTCCTTATTTTGCGCAAGGGAGTCACACAGGTATAGAATGCCTTAAAACACCTGCCATCAATGTAGATGTACATGTATTTCAGTTAGAACAATCCTTTTTCCCCAACCTTACCCTTAGAATACTAATAAGAATCGAACCATCATGACTCTGTATATGCATGGTGATTTTGTACATTTCTTACAGTTAAAAAATCCAATTGCTCCTGGTTTGGCCAGGCGGTTTTCACAGGAACTTCATAATAAAAGCCACCTCCATCTGGTTCGACTTCATCGTAGTCTGCAAATCAACACAAATAAAACAAGTTTGTTTATCTATTTACACACTAAGGGAGTGCAGATTCATTTAATCCTGACGAGATCATATTAAAGCGAAATGATTAGAGGCGAACTGTTGTAGCGATCTCCCTGTGAGCTGCTCGGCTCTGGGCCGCTCCGTAAAAAAGAGAACTGTCCTTGGCCAAATACAGGGATGTTTGTACTTTGCAATCAATGATTGAGGACGGCCGTATCAACAACAGTTTGCCCGGCCACTTTCAATCCCCAGTCCGCCCCTTGTACCCTAGATGTATGAAATGAGAGTAAGAAAGATTGAACAGAAAGAGAGGTTTTGAGCCATTCCCATCAAGTCAATAATTTGGTACTCATTTAATTTATTACTCTCTCTCTCTGTGGTCAGATAGTGCTGGGCTGCACTGCTGCTGTAACATGTGGTCTTGATGAGAGTATGCCATGCTACCCGGGGGGGGGGGTCTTCTTCCAAAATCATACGACATTGCGACTTTCAATAAACCTGCATAGTGCAAAATTAACACCCGATTGGTATACCAAACTTGTTGAAATGTCTACTGATCAATATACCCCTTGTTATACATGTATTTATAATTAACAGAAGGCAATTAGACAAGTGTTCTCAAAAGTGTTTTTAACCAAAATTAGGTTCTCAAAAGTGTATTTTAAACATTTGAACTTCGGATATTGGGAATCCAGTGGTTATTGAAATTTATATGTCAGGCCTTTTTTTAGGGGGGGGGGGGGGTGTCAATAAACCTATCTGACAAAGTACACCCTTCTATATACCATCATAGAATCAAGGGGGCATTAATATACCAAAAACCTTTCTGATTACCACCCATCGATATACCAAATTTCGCGAAAAGGCACCCCAAAAGGCAGGCACATATACGTATACCACTATTACATAGTGAGTATGTGAGCATGCTACCCTTGTCCCCCGCACGATTTGTTGCCACTATCATGCTGCCTCCAATCCATGACTTGATACCATCTATGTAAGACAATATAACCCGGATACGGCCTAAAAAACCCGGGGTGTTCAGTGGTCATTACAAGAGGGTATCATGCGTGTCCAAGAAATCACGTAATTAGGGTAGTTTTTCAAGCTGGGGCACGTTACGTACGTAACGTGAATAGGGTATCAAAACAGGCCAAAATTAGGAAAAAGGGTATACTTTTGACATCATTGGCTTTCGTATTAGGGTCCTTATTTGCTCCATGAGGATTATAAATAGCCATGATACATGGGCGAGATATATTTCTCAAATTGTATCCTTCGCAAGTGATCTGATAGATCAGCTCCGCATTGTTTCATAATACTTTTAGCTTTTTAATATTAGGGAAAGAAAAAGGGTTAAAAATGTGTCATACGCGGTAAGAGGTTTAAGCTATACAAATTACTTGCTTAGGGTATCAAAATATTTCGAGTACTTGTTTACGGTATCAAAATATTTTAAGTACTTCTTTAGGTTATTAGAAATACTGATATTACTTGCTTAGGGTATGTAAAATACTGTGCCATACTTGTTTAGAGGGTGCTTTTGCACATTAACATTACATATTTAGGGTACTTTTTGAAAGTCCTTGGACGTGCATGATACCCCCTTGTAATGACCACCTCTTAAAAGTAGTTTCGAATTAAGCTCCTCATTGGAATCATATGATGCACTTTATTTTGTCAATTACTTCTTTTTGGCACATCCATTGTATGAGATTCTATGTTGACATTTCATTAAGGTCTATTGGATATCATTTTGGTGTCTCAATGACGGCATGTCATCAAGGTTCATTTTATGGGACTTCATTTGTAATGCCATTATTGCAGCACCTCCTATACTTCTGTTGGTCTGGATACATCAATGACACCCTTATTGGTCCATCGTCAGAAAGAGGGAAGTCAAAGTCAAAACACAATCCTAGTACAAGCATTGCCGACGACAGTGATGGGAAAAGGTCTCCATTATGATGGTTAGATTTAAAGGTATATGTTCCGATCACTTTTTTGGGGCTATGATTATTTTTTCACATCAAGATATTTTGGTATCAGAAGAATCCCCATATTATTCTCATTATGTCTGTGAAATCTTAGGGGCCAGAAATGTTTCATTTGGAAATTATAGGCTAAAATGTATCCTGCCCAAAAGATGTAGGAGGTGTTTCTGTTTCATAATCCATAAAGCAATACTGACCAGGGACATGAGGTGATTCATCTGAGGCTTGAGGTGATGTACCTGAAGCAGAAGCTGGAACTGAGGATGATGATGGGGCTGGTACTGAATGGTCGTTCATATCAGTGGATGGTGTTGGAGGTGGAGGTGGAGGTGGAGGTGGAGGTGCGTTGATTGTACGGGATGACGAGGATCCTTCATCTTCAGGAGGACCATCTTCAGCATCAGCATTATCATCATCATTTCCTATTGGTCGTATGTCAGGCATTGGAATTTCATTAGGATCTGTAGAGGCAATGAGGGTGAATGTTATAATGTATGTATAAAAGAAGTACAGACATGACATTACAATGACATTTAAGTTAGTCAAAATTGTTACACCTTTGAGCTTTTCTTGCAATTTTATAAGTAAAACTGTACGGGCCCGACCGACACATAATTGTTCAATTTCTTCATATTTTCCTTCAAAAATATAATGATAGCTGTATCAACATGTTCTGTTAAGAAAAATAATGTTTTATTCAATGACAACTTAACTCAAATGTCTTTCTGGTAAATATCTTAACAGTTGGCATTCTATACTCCCCTTGGGCAACAACCAAACACTTATTCTGCGGGCCTGATCAACTCATTAGTTTTTAAACTGGGAAAAACATTTTCACTTGCAAGTAACACTGACCCATTTTTTGGCAATTAAGACTTAACATGAAGTTTATTAACAATATAAAGATACTATTTATCAAATATCAGTTGTCAGAGAGTGATGGAAAGGGAGTTAAATGGAGATATTATCAGGGCATTTCATGACAGACGGCCCGTAATAATTTGTTTACACAATGGCAAATAGGAAATAGCTAGTGATTTGCGTGTATTTAATAGGCTCTGTTAGGTGCGCTATTTCAGCCAAACAAATCCATATGCAATTCGGCCCATTTTATGTGACTCAATGTTGGCATGTCAATACGGTCCATTTTATGGGACTTAATGTTGGTGTATGTGACTCAATGTTGGTATGTCAATACGGTCCATTTTATGTGACTCAATGTTGGTGTATGTGACTCAATGTTGGCATGTCAATACGGTCCATTTTATGTGACTCAATGTTGGTGTATGTGACTCAATGTTGGCATGTCAATACGGTCCATTTTATGTGACTCAATGATGGCAATTTGTCATTACGGTCCATTTTATGGGATTCAATGTTGGCATGTCATTAAGGTCCATTTTATGGGACTTCATTTGAGATGTCTTTAGGATCCATTGCATTGAGTCACTAAATTATATTGAAGATCATGGTACTGTTGTCACAAATGTAAAAAGGAATAAAAGTAAAAACATAATTATTAACAGACTGAAGAACCTTCCTAAATTTGTGGCTTACCTTTTAATGCATCTGCCTTTAATCCAGTCATTAATGGCAAACTTTCCCCATCACTGTCGTCATCAATGCTCGTACTAGGATTGCGTTTTGACTTTGACTTCCCTCTTTCTGACTTTGAATCAATAAGGGGTGTAATTGATGTATCCGGCCCAAAAGATGTTGGTGTTTCTGTTTCATAATCCATAGAGCAAGACAGACTAGGGACATAAGGTGATTCATCTGAGGCTTGAGGTGATGTACCTGAAGCAGAAGCTGGAACCGAGGATGATGATGGGGCTGGTACTGAATGGTCGTTCATATCAGTAGATGGTGATGGAGGTGGTGGTGGAGGTGCGTTGTTTGTACGGGATGATGAGGATCCTTCATCTTCAGGAGGACCATCTTCAGGAGGACCATCTTCAGCATCAGCATTATCATCATCATTTCCTATTGGTCGTATGTCGGACATTGGAATTTCATTAGGATATGTAGAGGCAAGGAGGGTGAATGTTATTTTGTATGTATAAATGAAGTTCAGAAATGACCTTTCAATGACATTTGAGTTAGTCAAAAGTGTTCCACATTTTAGCTTTTCTTGCAATTTCATGTAAAACTGTACGGGCCCGACTGACACATATGTTTCAATTTCTTAATCCCCCCCCCCCCCCCCTACAAATATAATAATTATAGGCTAAGGTCAATATATGCGTATGTGTTATTTTGAGAGAAATTAAACAAATGAATGCATGCGCGCTGATCTTGATGTGTGAATAATGGCACGACCCGCAGGAGGAGTGCTATTGTGAGCATATTAACATTTGCGCAAGTGCATTGATTTTTCTATCTTTTCAAGATTTCGAGAAACACTAAACATACGCATGTATTGACATAATTCATACACGTCACTATGCAAATCAAAATTCACAATTTGAACATAATGCTGATCTACGTATGTAATAATGAATAAAAACTTGTTAACAAGTTTGCTAACACCGCTGTGAAAATCGGCGAACCTATGATGCATGAACAAAGAATCAAAACAAAGCATGTGGTGTGCGCATTGAACGGCGCATACGTACACGCTGAGTGCATTAGACACTTGAAATGCACTCCACATATTTCAGTTTCTTGCTTTCTGATTGATTCGACACTACAAAGACTAAGATTGTCATGAATAGCTATTTCAACATGTTCTGTAAAGAAAAATAATGTTTTATTCAATGACAACTTAACTCAAATGTCTTTCTGGTAAATATCTTAACAGTTGGCATTCTATACTCCCCTTGCACAACAAACAAACACCTATTCTACGATCCTGATCAACTCATTAGTTTTTAAATGGGGAAAAACATTTTCACATGCAAAAAATACAGACCCATTTTTGGGAAATTTTGACACATTTAAAAAAAGATTTGTCCATATACAAAGTTCAACAAAAATAAGTTCCTCTTTAGATTATGTCCGATATTTTTTAATGAGTTACTCCATCAAAACGATTTTTGGCACACATTAATGTACGTGTTTACAACAAAACTAGCACGGCTATAACTACACAGGTGTTGTAATGCTTAAATGAGTACACATTGAATGAAGAAATATCTCAATTCAAAAGTTGCTAAATGGTGTATTGAAGAAGGATGGCTAAGCAGCTTGAACCAATGTTGACATGTCAATACGGTCCATTTTATGTGACTCAATGTTGGGATGTCAATACGGTCATCTTATGTGACTCAATGTTGGGATGTCAATACGGTCCATTTTATGTGACTCAATGTTGGGATGTCAATACGGTCATCTTATGTGACTCAATGTTGGGATGTCAATACGGTCCATCTTATGTGACTCAATGTTGGGATGTCAATACGGTCCATCTTATGTGACTCAATGTTGGGATGTCAATACGGTCCATCTTATGTGACTCAATGTTGGGATGTCAATACGGTCATCTTATGTGACTCAATGTTGGGATGTCAATACGGTTCATTTTATGTGACTCAATGTTAGGATGTCAATACGGTCCATCTTATGTGACTCAATGTTGGGATGTCAATACGTCCATCTTATGTGACTCAATGTTGGGATGTCAATACGGTCCATCTTATGTGACTCAATGTTGGGATGTCAATACGGTCCATCTTATGTGACTCAATGTTGGATGTCAATACGGTCATCTTATGTGACTCAATGTTGGGATGTCAATACGGTCATCTTATGTGACTCAATGTTGGGATGTCAATACGGTTCATTTTATGTGACTCAATGTTGGGATGTCAATACGGTCCATCTTATGTGACTCAATGTTGGGATGTCAATACGGTCCATCTTATGTGACTCAATGTTGGGATGTCAATACGGTCCATCTTATGTGACTCAATGTTGGGATGTCAATATGGTCCATCTTATGTGACTCAATGTTGGGATGTCAATACGGTTCATTTTATGTGACTCAATGTTGGGATGTCAATACGGTCCATCTTATGTGACTCAATGTTGGGATGTCAATACGGTCCATCTTATGTGACTCAATGTTGGATGTCAATACGGTCATCTTATGTGACTCAATGTTGGGATGTCAATACGGTCATCTTATGTGACTCAATGTTGGGATGTCAATACGTCCATCTTATGTGCCTCAATACTGGGATGTCAATACGGTCCATCTTATGTGACTCAATGTTGGGATGTCAATACGGTTCATTTTATGTGACTCAATGTTGGGATGTCAATACGTCCATCTTATGTGACTCAATGTTGGGATGTCAATACGGTCCATCTTATGTGACTCAATGTTGGGATGTCAATACGGTCCATCTTATGTGACTAAATGTTGGGATGTCAATACGGTCCATCTTATGTGACTCAATGTTGGATGTCAATACAGTCCATTTGATGTGACTAAATGTTGGGATGTCAATACGGTCTATTTTATGTAACTCAATGCTGGCATGTCATTTAGGTCCATTTGATGTGACTCAATGTTGGCATGTCATTAAGGTCCATCTTATGTGACTCAATGTTGGGATGTCAATACGGTCCATCTTATGTGACTCAATGTTGGGATGTCAATACGGTCTATTTTATGTGACTCAATGTTGGGATGTAGATACGGTCTATTTTATGTAACTCAATGCTGGCATGTCATTTAGGTCCATTTGATGTGACTCAATGTTGGGATGTCATTATGGTCCATTTGATGTGACTCAAGGTTGGGATGTCATTTAGGTCCATTTTATGTGACTCAATGTTGGGATATCAATACGGTCCATTTTATGTGACTCAATGTTGGGATATCATTACGGTCCATTTTATGTGACTCAATGTTGGGATGTCATTACGGTTCATTTTATGTGACTCAATGTTGGGATGTCATTATTGCCCATTTTATGTGACTCAATGTTGGGATGTCATTACGTTCCATTTTATGTGACTCAATGTTGGCATGTCATTACGTTCCATTTCATGTCACTCAATGTTGGGATGTCAATACCGTCCATTTTATGTGACTCAATGTTGGGATGTCATTACGGTCCATTTTATGTGACTCAATGTTGGCATGTCATTACGTTCCATTTCATGTCACTCAATGTTGGGATGTCAATACCGTCCATTTTATGTGACTCAATGTTGGGATGTCATTACGGTCCATTTTATGTGACTCAATGTTGGCATGTCATTACGGTCCATTTAATGTGACTCAATGTTGGGATGTCATTACGGTCCATTTTATGTGACTCAATGTTGGGATGTCAATACGGTCCATCTTATGTGACTCAATGTTGGGATGTCAATACGGTCCATTTTATGTGACTCAATGTTGGGATGTCAATACGGTCAATTTTATATGACTCAATGTTGGGATGTCAATACGTCTATTTTATGTGACTCAGTGTAAGCATGTCATTACGGTCCATTCTATGTGACTCAATGTTAGCATGTCATTACGGTCCATTCTACGTGACTCAATGTTAGCATGTCATTACGGTCCATTCTAAATGACTCAATGTTAGCATGTAATTATGGTCCATTCTACGTGACTCAATGTTAGCATGTCATTACGGTCCATTCTATGTGACTCAATGTTAGCATGTCAGTACAGTCCATTCTATGTGACACAATGTTAGCATGTCATTACGATAATTCTATGTGACTCAATGTTAGCATGTCATTACGGTCCATTTGATGTGACTCAATGTTAGCATGTTAATACTGTCCATTTTATATGACTCAATGTTATCATGTCAATACTGTTCATTTCATTTGACTCAATGTTGTCATTAACTTCATTAAGGTCCATCTTATGTAACTAATGCTGACATGTCATTAAGGTCCATTTTATGTGACTCAATATTGGCATGTCATTACGGTCCATTTTATGTGACTCAATGTTGGCATGTCATTCAGGTCCATTTTATGTGACTCAATGTTGGCATGTCATTAAGGTCCATTTTATGTGACTCAATGTTGGCATATCAATATGGTCCATTTTATGTGACTCAATGTTGGCATATCAATAGGTCAATTTCCCAGTCAGCACAGATCCATGGGCCCCATATGGTCCCACACCACCAAATCAGTTCCCTATTGCTTTATGTGGTTAAGAGGTCAAGTTCGTGTTCATTTTTGTTCACATTTAGAGCAAACTGGTTCATTCAAATCATTGTTTTTACGGAAGATCAAGATGTCTTTTGCTTAAAAACAATCATTTTTGTGGGGGGTAACCAGCATTTTCCCCCGCTACGGGCCAAAGATATCTATCTTAGGTACGACAGGCTGCCTATATCCTAAGATCAGGGCTTTTAGCTCTAAACAGTAAAATCATGTAAAAAGATACTATTCAAGAAAAAGCTAGAGTTTTTGGGCCTAATGTGAAGGAAATAACCTACAAATGCCAAATTATGAAACAGTTAGGTACATTTACAGCATCTTTTACCTTTTCTAGGATGTTATATTAAGACTTATGGTGGGGTCAATCTTAATTTCAAACACTGCCGGGTATTGCCAGAATGCAAAATATTATTTGGTGGTGTGCACTCATATGGGCTACATGTGGACAATCGGGGCTAATGAGGGCAAGGGTTATGTGCGGGCTGACCACATAGGTCCCATGTGGGTTTTACAAGGGCCATAATGGGCAACGTTTGGGTAAACCTATCAGGGTCCCATATAGGCTGACCAAGTGGGTCCCATATGGGTTTTACAAGAGCCATAATGGGCTACATTTAGGTATAAATCCTATCAGGGTCCTATATAGGCTGATATCTTGGGACCCACATGGATTACATCAGGGCAATTACACACATGCGCACTGAGGTTGGTTATATTGGTTTTTGTAACACTTTGGAATGTATATTATATACATTATTTTCCTCAAATGATTTGATCTGCAACATGAACCATTTCATAATTAGATGGCAAGTAAGAACATTAATTCACAAAAGACTGTACACACAAACAATTTTTTTTGGAGAAAAGTTATTTTATTAATTTCAGTCATTTATTCATGCGTGTATGTAAATAATTCACTAATTACCAATTATAAGGGCAAGCCCATTTTAAAACCCTGATAATATTGGCCCTAGTTTAACCTATGCAAATCACACATTGGACCATGGGGGCCAACCCGCATGGCCCCTTTCAGACAAAGTGGCCAAAATAGTAAGGGTCCAATGTGGGCCGGCCCCCAACATTGGGCCCATGCATACATGTTAGCTAGGTTTATGTGACTGAATGCTGGGATGTCAATACGGTCCATGTTATGTGACTCAATGCTGGGATGTCAATACGGTCCATCTTATGTGACTCAATGTTGGGATGTCAATACGGTCCATCTTATGTGACTCAATGTTGGGATGTCAATACGTCCATCTTATGTGCCTCAATACTGGGATGTCAATACGGTCCATGTTATGTGACTCAATGCTGGGATGTCAATACGGTCCATGTTATGTGACTCAATGCTGGGATGTCAATACGGTCCATCTTATGTGACTCAATGTTGGGATGTCAATACGGTTCATCTTATGCGACTCAATGTTGGGATGTCAATACGGTTCATCTTATGCGACTCAATGTTGGCATGTCATTAAGGTCCATTTTATGTGACTCAATATTTGCAATGCGATACGGTCCATTTTATGTGCCTCAATGTTGGGATGTCAATACGGTCCATTTTATGTGACCCAATGTTGGGATGTCAATACGGTCCATTTTATGTGACTCAATGTTGGGATGTCAATATGGTCCATTTTATGTGACTCAATGTTGGGATGTAGATACGGTCCATTTTATGGGACTCAATGTTGGGATGTAGATACAGTCCATTTTATGGGACTCAATGTTGGCATGTAGATACGGTCCATTTTATGTGACTCAATGTTGGGATGTAGATACGGTCCATTTTATGGGACTCAATGTTGGGATGTAGATACGGTCCATTTTATGGGACTCAATGTTGGCATGTAGATACGGTCCATTTTATGTGACTCAATGTTGGGATGTAGATACGGTCCATTTTATGGGACTCAATGTTGGGATGTAGATACGGTCCATTTTATGGGACTCAATGTTGGCATGTAGATACGGTCCATTTTATGTGACTCAATGTTGGGATGTAGATACGGTCCATTTTATGGGACTCAATGTTGGGATGTAGATACGGTCCATTTTATGGGACTCAATGTTGGCATGTAGATACGGTCCATTTTATGTGACTCAATGTTGGCATGTCAATACGGTCCATTTTAATACAGTCCATTTTATGTGACTCAATGTTGGCATGTAGATACGGTCCATTTTATGTGACTCAATGTTGGCATGTCAATACGGTCCATTTTAATAGTCCATTTTATGTGACTCAATGTTGGCATGTAGATACGGTCCATTTTATGTGACTCAATGTTGGCATGTCAATACGGTCCATTTTATGTGACTCAATGTTGGCATGTCAATACGATCCATTTTAAGTGACTCAAGGTTGGCATGTCAATACGTTCCATTTTAGGGGACTCAATTTTGGCATGTCAATACGTCCATTTTATGTGACTCAATGTTGGCATGTCAATACGGTTCATTTTATGTAACTCACTGTTGGCATGTCAACAGTGGCGTGCGTAGGATATTGTGAGTGGGGGGGGGCCACCTGGCCATAAATGAAATTCCCCCGACTATATAAAGCTCATGGGCTTTAGCGGTTAAAAAGCCATAGGAAACCCGTTTCGGGGGGTAGAATTCAGTATAATTCTGCGATGAATTTTTCCACCTTAGATTCAGTGCTTCAACATAATATTTTGTTTTTGTTTTTTGGAGAAAACATTGTTAACCCAATACATATTGAAAGATAAAAATAAAATTGGCCTTTGATTTTAGCTGTCCGGAACAAGTTATCACCATTTTCATGTGCTTAACTTTTCCATAAATTATATACTTCAGCATTATCACACTTCTTTGTTTTCTTACCCCAAAGGAATTTGTTTGGTTTATATAAACATGAGAAAAATCAAAACAACATAACATTTAGAATATTTGGTGTGGTTTGAGACCCATCATAATGTTGAAACCTGAAGAAAAAATGTGCGCTAAGCTTGAAAACATTTTCAGTTTTTAAACTTAAACGGTCATGGACAACTTTCTTGAAGCCATCTTGTTCCGCAAAGCACGTACAAAAATTGCATTTTTAACACTTAAAAGGTCCAGCATGACGTTTTTAACGTCCCCCACATAATATTTAAGGCATCGTGCAGTTACAGTCCATGTAAATTGCTTCGCAACCTTTTGCAGTTAAAACTAGATTAAATAGTGTTAAACCAGTTTTAAAACTTGTGCCAGAAAAAAAGGGCACGGCCGGCTTCGAGTATCGTAAATTTATTTTGAGATAGCATCTTAACACTGCCCTTGTGGAAAATAGGAATAATATGTAGAGAAACTAATTGTAGATTCAGAAAAAGTATATTCTCTGCTTGATGATCATCTGGATTTAATACTTATACTCGTATGTATTATTTTAGAGATAAATTTATCAATATTAAAGCCTTGTTGCAAGAAAAAACTTGATACATTTTGTGTGTAGCAATTTTCGGGAGAGATATATTGTTATTCAAATAACACCTTTTGTACTTGATGGTTACAGTCAATAAGTTGACGATAGAATACCAATTATCACCTATCGAACGCCCGGAGTCCATGCACACAGTCGAGCTCAGTCTGGCGTAAATTTTGGAAAATGGAAATTTTTATTTTCGATAGTGATATATTTGGGCCCTTTCGTAGTCATTTACATATTAATTTGACCGCTAAATGTCCTTCGTCTAATAGGATTCCTTTTTGACACGCTAATAAATGAGGTCTTGGCAAGACTTTAAAAAGAGTTACTGGGCTATAGAACAAGCCGTTTGTAAACTACGCCCTCATGAATATAGCGGTCTTCATATTGATCGTGAGAGTTAATTTTGCCATTGGCTTTACATGGACAAAAATTGGCCCGCTATTCCTTACATCTGTGTACAAAAAAAGAGCACCGCTATTGTTCCGGCTAACTTTTCTTTTATAAAATTGGATATAAGGAATAAAAGTAAATACTTCCTGGGATGGCGAGGGTTATGGTGAATTTGAGTAAATAGTTCAAACAAAAATAGCTAAAACAAAAATAACTTGCAACCCTCGTATACCTGATACCTAGTACATAGCGTTTAGGAGAGGTCACGCACCAATTATGAGCTCCCTGTGTGTGCAGTATAGTAAAACGGACAATAACTGCACGATGGTGGTTATAATGTTGATTTTAGTTCAGCCAAAATCACTCTTTGAGGCCCCCTTGGCGCAGGCTAGTGCATGTCAATATGATCCATTATAATGTTGGGATGCCATTAAGGTCCAATTTTATTGGACTTCTTTTTAAATGACTTTAGGATGCATTGCAGGACTTTGTGTTGACACGTCATTAAGACACATTGTGAGACTTTGTGGGACATTGACTTGTCATTAATGTCCATCATGTGGGGACATTACAGGACATACCACTAAATTGCATTAAAGATCATGGTATTGTTGTTCCATTTTTCACAAATGTCAATAGGAGTAAAAGTAAAAACATATTGACAGACCCAAGTCCATAATTAATTCTGGATACAAGCTCTTTTGCAACAAAACATCAACTTCAATGGCTGTATACAAGTACAATGAGATGTAGGTCTTATTGGAAAAAAATGACTTTGTTTCCTTGAAACATATGATTGTGCCCTAGAGCTTTGTTTCTGCTGGGGCACTGCAAAAAGTAAACGCTAATAAACGCTAAGTTTCAATCGGTCATTTTTTAATCCCCCCTGTTTCTACTCGCGAAAAGTTACCGCTAAGTGTATCGATCCTAGTCGATGGGCCACGACATTTGACCTTTTGTAAAACTAAACAATGCCACCGCACCTGTAAAAGATTGCTTCACAATAATGTGTATAACCCAGCGTGACACGGTTCACGGCGCAAACCGCCAAGAATCGCCTTTCTGTTTCTATTGGGTTTATTGCCGTTTATTGCCGATTATTGCCGGTTCCAAACCTGGTTTGTGAAGGTTTTGGGGATTACCAAAAATACCGATTATTGCCAGGGTTCTGCCTGTTTCTACTGGGCAAACTTAGCGTTTATCAGCGGTTTCTTCCCCAGCAGAAACATGCTCATATACATTTCTATATCAAACTCATTTTTGGAAAAATTATTAAAATAAATGATTTGTTTTGTGTGGTATTTTCTCTATGTACAAACAGATGGAGTTATGTTTGAAAAGGGCTTACATCCAAAAAATTAAACATGATTTAAAAAACATTAAAAACTGGCACATTTGAAATTTATTCCAATTTAAGTTAGTATGTACCTCTTTCATAATCCATTCAGTTTTTCAATTGCTCAACTTGAATAATTAGAAACAGTTTTTTGACTTTTTCTGAAAAAGAGCCAAAGTGGATGTTGGCCCTTTTGCAAAATACCTCTTCGTATATACAATTCAACATTTATTTATTTTAAAAAAAACTGCCTGCCCTACCCCCGGCCCTCAACTCAACACAAAAGTTGGTAACCATGCATGTTCTTCAATTTGTCAAAGTACTCCTTTGCACGGATTTTTTATTAATTTTAAACCACTTTTTAGCCAAATCGAGAACAAAATTGGGGTAAAAAATACCCCCTATCTTTTGATTTTCAATGACTAGAATTTCCCCTTTTCAATGATACTTTATGCATACATAAAATAGATTAAACAAACTGTGTTATGAACTGGTGTACCCCCAAATGGTGGATTTGGGCTGTCAGCATGTTCTGATCAAATAAATAAAGCCATTCACCCTTTGCAGGGTCCGCCAGGAACCTGGGGAGAAACTCTCCAGCTGTAAAAAGTCCAGCTAATCATGAAATAAGCCCTCCTGGCTTTCGCTGGTCCTGATATCCTAATAAGTACAATTTTGTTCTTCATCGACTCTTGCGGTAATTTTATTCACTGTTAGAATTGGAGCTGTATGCCGCAGTTAATAAATCAAGCTGTTACGGTTGTTAACACTGCCAGCAGCAGGGGAGGAGTACGCTCGCGAGTAGGATCTTTGACTCCAAAACATGTACATTTTCAGAGGGATTTTGAAAATGACCCCTTTTTGAATTTCGTGGAGACTGATTTATAAAATACCCCTCATTTTCATGATTTTGTAGTCCGTGCTGACACTCGAAAATATACCACTTTTCCACAATATTCAGAACATGCATGGTTACCAACTTTTGTGTTGAGTTTTGATGGCATGTTACGCCAATACAACACATATTTTTGCCTAAGCATACACATTAATCACATGTCCATTTATTATATTTACTCCCGTAAATTTACTATGCGGTGCTGAATATTTCAGTGGTCATTATTCTCATATCATCAACATTTGTAAACATCTACTCTTTGTGATGTTATTATATCGGTAAAGAAAGTATCATCATATATCTCCTTTGATCAAATATCAATAAAATCATCCAAAGATCCATATGATTTTGAGGACATTATGCTATTATTGCATAAATCATGAAACTGACCTGGAGCTGGATGTTCATTAATATGCAGCTGATGTTGTGATTTTTTCCACTTGCACCACTTGCAACATGCGCCAACAAATACTGCAAGGAGAGAGACGAACAGTACCGCAAATACTATGGCCAATGCATTCGGACTGGTACCTGAAACAGACAAGAGAATTCTATTATACTTAGGATGCAAGTGAACTATGTGCCATGTGAGGCTTTTCACACTAATATATTATCACCATTTCGGTTTAAACCGCTAGCTCCCTCAATACTTGTGTAAGTGTGTTTTAAAAATATGGATCAGTTTCATGATTGTTCTAGTTCTTTTTAAACCCCAGAACCATTTCTAATCCAATTTATGTCAGAAATAGTGTGAAAGATCAATTTCAATTAGAGCATACTGCACTTTTTATCCAACAAAATGGATGACGTTTGCAGAGTGATGACCAACAAATATTTAGGATAAAATTGGAGGCACCAGCAAACAACAGAAAGAAGTGTAAATATGACAACCTTTTTAGGGGACAAGAGGCTGGATGGGAACGGGAGGTCAAATACTACCCCGTCAAAGGAGGTTCTGGAGGATTCACATTGACACTATCATTACCGGTTTATTTGAAAACCCTTCTGACAAATGAGGATGGCAAGAAGATTCTGGACTCATAGCACAGCTTTAACAATCAAGCCTCCTCCACATTCAGGCTAGAAGGAAACAACAAGATGTTCAGGAACGAGAGTCTATATGCACCTCCCTCAGAGGGTTACCAGGTGTAGGTTCCAATTGATACCAAGAGTACCCCATTGACCAGCCATGCCACAAATGCGGCTTGCACTTTCTCAAAATGTGTCCCAGTGAGGAAGCCTTATCATTTAGTCTTAATCCTTGAGCTCAGGGACTATAGAGTAAAATATTGGGGCATTTGGTTCTTGGACACAAAAAACCTCTTGATGCAGATCAATCCAAGATGCAGCCACACCGAAACCAAAGTTTTCAATCCTTATTATGCCTCAAATAATGGTGCTCCTCAAAACTTGAAATTCACAAACAGATCTTCTTGGAGCAAGCACACTTATCACCAATAGAGTAAAATATTGGGGCATTTGGTTCTTGGACACAAAAAACCTCTTGATGCAGATCAATCCAAGATGCAGCCACACCGAAACCAAAGTTTTCAATCCTTATTATGCTTCAAATAATGGTGCTCCTCAAAACTTGAAATTCACAAACAGATCTTCTTGGAGCAAGCACACTTATCACCAATTAATTTAGCAGGCTTAATGGTTGGTTGGTTCGGTCCTGTCATGACTGACAGCTCGTGACCTTACAGATACTACGCCACAAATAACGATTTTCAGCAAAGGAGTAACAATCACGGAGAGGGTGTCCAGTAATCAATTTTATTTGGTCAATCCACCGGGAACGAGGTCTGCCTCTCTTGCGCTTCCCTTCAATCATGCCTTGCATGATCATCTTCTCTAGGTTGTTACCCTTGCGACGCGAGATATGGCCGAAGTAGCTCAGCATTTGGGTGTTAATAGCATGAAGAAGTCGTTTAGACACCCCTATTTCTTCAATAATACTGGCATTGGTCCTTCTCATTGCCCATACGATACGAAGCATATGCCTCCAACACCACATCTCGAAAGCAGCTATTCTGTTTTTGTCAGCTTTGGTTAGGGTCCACGTCTCACATGCATACATGGCAATTGGAAATACAAGGGCTTGGACAAGCCTGGTTTTTGTTGCTCTGGTTATTCCTCTGTCAGCCCAGATCTTGCTTAGGTTGATCATTGCTGATCTAGCCATTGCTAAACAGTGTCTAATCTCTTGGCTGCAACCACCCTCTTTGGTGATCAGGGATCCAAGGAAGTTGAATTTCGAGACCGATTCCACCTCATTACCATCAATTATGAGAGGCTCTCCAACACCATCTGTGCCTATGGACATGATCTTGGTCTTGCTGACATTTAGACGTAGGCCAAGCTGCTCACTCTCCACCTTGACTTTTTTCAGGAGTTCCGCCATCTCTTCCATATTTGTTGCAAACAGGGTGGTGTCATCGGCATAACGTAGATTGTGTATTTGGTATCCACCTACTGACAGCTCCCCTGGCCAATCATCCAATGCACGTCTCATTATAGACTCTGCATAAAGGTTGAAGAGTGCTGGTGAAAGTATGCACCCTTGACGGACTCCCTGACCTAGAGCAAACCAGTCACTGTTTCCTTTCTCAGTGCGCACACAGGCAGCTTGACCATCATACAGATTGCGAATTAGGTGGACGAGGTGGTAAGGGATTCCCATTTCTTGTAGTGCTGTCCACAATGCGGAATATCTCACACAATCAAAGGCCTTAGCGTAGTCTATGAAGCACATGAAGAGCTCCCTCTGGAATTCAAAACATTTTTCCATTATGTGACGTACATTGGCTATCTGATCTCTTGTGCCGCGGCCTTTCCGGAAACCGGCTTGCTCAGCAGGAAGTTCACGTTCAAGATGAGGTCTGAGACGTTCGTTGATGATGTGCAGCAGGATTTTGCTTGCATGTGGTATCAGAGCGATAGTACGATGGTTTTTACATTCGCTAGCATCCCCTTTCTTTGGAAGTGTTAGGAAAACTGATCTCTTCCAATCCTCTGGCCATACTCTTGACTTCCACACAGTATTGCACAGCTTTTGCATAATAACTGCTATAGAATCATCAGCTTGCTTCAGGAGCTCACTTGGAATATCATCTAAACCAGGTGCCTTTTGACTTTTTAACTTCTTGATGGCTTCCTGGACCTCAGACAGAAGAATATCAGGCTCATCTTCACATAGTGGAGGCGGGGGAGACTCCTGTGAGCCATTTGTCTCTTCTTGGGACGCATACAGATTTTCACAGTAGTTTTTCCAACGATCCTTGATTTCGTCACTCTCAGTCAAGACCTTTCCTTGCTCATCCTTGATGATAGCCAATCTAGTTGTCGTTTTTGAGGTGATGTTCTTTATACATCTAAAGAGCTCTCTGCTGTTTTTGTGAAAACTGTGATCCTCAAGTTCTTGGCATTGCTGTCGGATATGCTTATTTTTATCTCTCCTAGAATTCAATTGAACCTCACTTGAAAGTCTTCTGTATAGGTTACTGCCTTGCAGACCAGCTTCCTTCAATTGGCGTCTTTCATCTGCTAAGTTGATGGTTTCATGTGACAGCCATGATGTGGTCTTTCTCTTATGTTTCTTAGGAACATGTTTTTTGGCTGCGCTGAGAATAGAGTTTTTGATGTCCAGCCAGAGTTCATCAGGAGTTGTTTCCTCATCTCTAACCATCAGTTCTTGAAACAGATTTCTGGTCTCCACTCTGTATTTGTCATCAAGATGCTGCAAATCAAATCTGCAGGGTTTGGGAGCACCTTTGGTCATCTTTAACTTGATTCGAAAATCAGCAATCAGAAGTTGATGGTCACTACCTATATCTGCCCCTGGCAGGGTTTTTGCTATCTTGATAGAAGACTTCCACCTTCTGCTAATGAGGATGTAGTCAATCTGGTTTCTTGTGATGCCGTTTGGTGATATCCAAGTGTACTTCCGCCTCGGGTGTTGTTGGAAGATTGTGTTTGTGATAGTAAGTCTGTTTGCTACACAGAAATCCACGAGTGTACTACCTCTTTCGTTTCTGCTTCCCAAGCCATGCGGGCCCAAGGCCATGGTTTCGTCTTCGCTTTGAATGCCTTCTCCAACTTTTGCGTTGAAATCACCTGTTAACATGATGATATCTCTCTTCGGAATGCCATCAAGGGTTTCCTGCAGTTGGCTGTAAAAACATTCCAGATCTTCATCAGAGGCTGCGGAGGTTGGTGCATATATTTGAATGACTGAGAGGTTAATAAGCCGAGCTTGGAATCTGATGGAGATGATCCTGTCACTGACTGGGTTGTAGCCCAAGACATACTTTGAGATGATTTTACTGGTGATGAAAGCTACACCTTTGCTCCCTCCTTTCTCATTTCCTGAGTAGTATATGGTGTGGTCATCTGTGGAGAAGTGGCCTTTTCCGGACCAGCGTACTTCAGCAATACTTAGGATGTTCACTTTGCATCTGTCCATCTGTCTGGTCAGAAGCTCCAGAGTGCCAGGCTGTGATAGCGTTCTCACATTCCATGTACCAAATCGTATAATGCGACTACCAATACCATAATATGCAATTTGATGGCTGTAATTCATGACAACTTTTCCAAAAGTGAACAAACTTACCTTGCCAAAATCTTCAAAAGTTTTGGTTTTACCAACTGAATCTGATGTCTCACTTGTTGAATACTTCTATGCTGACACGATTAAACATATTACTGATGAGCTCAACAACTCTCCTAAAAGTCATCTCTCTGTGCAATTTCCTGAATCCACCTGTGCTGTTTTCCAAATTTTTCACACTTTCAGAAGAATCAGTCAGAAAAATCATTAAATTGCCATTTACATCATGTGTATTGGATCCAATACCAACCTGGCTTCTGAAACAATGTCTTCCAGACCTCACTCCCAGAGAATTGTCAACTGTTCATTGGAAGCAGGTCATTTCCCGATGCATTGAAACATGCTCAAATCAAACCACTCACCAAGAAACCTAAATTGGATCGCAAAATCCTAAAAACGACAGGCTCTTGCTAATCTAAAGTTTCTTGCCAAGACTGTTGAGCATGCCTGTACAAGTACTGCTCAAATACAAGATTATTTGTCGAAGAACACATCTTGCAGTTATTGTCCGTTTTACCATTGAACACAGTGCAGTGCGCTGCAATTGAAGTATTATTGACCCGCTCACAAGCCTTACACAAGGTAAAAATTGGACATTAATGCGAGTGCCCTCTTCGACGTTCAAACTGCGTGTTTGTGAATAATCATGAACCGGAAAGCTACTGTGGTCACGCCTCCTGGATATAAACTGCAATATCAACGCCGCTTAGTGACGCTATAGGGCGTTACTTCGTCTGATTTATTGTAATATTTAAGTATAATAACAGGGGATTAAGTCTATCGTCGTTATATTTAAATGATCATTATGTTCCAAAATGTTGAAATATTAGAGAAATAGCCCATCAGATATCACTATCTATAGGAGTGTAAGATAAAAGAATAGAATAGCAATTACGGAATTATTATTCCATGATGGTCAGATGTTTTAAACTCTATAAAACAAGTACGGGTAATATTCAAAGCTTATTTTCTCAGTGAATTACGTTCATACCATATTTATTTTTGGAATTCCGTACTTTCTTATATACTCAAGTTATATTTTATTCTCATTTGAAAACAATTCAGGTAATACAACGTCTACTGTTGTGACATTAGAATTACTAAACTTTGTTCACCAAAACTTCAAGTAGTAAAAAGCCCATTTCATAATCATGCGAGTTTACTTCCCTTTCAAATATCCCGCGTCAATCCAAAGAATAAACTGAATGGTCTGTAATATCGATGAATGACACATGATTGATTTCTTTTGATTCACTTTCTACCCGAGTCGTCGGTGCCCATCAAAATACCCCGTGATGCAATGTCTCTATTATATTCAATGTTATTGATTGAGAAAATGTTATGAATACTGCATGTAGTATTGAGGATAATTAAGTCAATGATGTCTGACCATGCTATCGATTTAGGAATTATAATTCCGTGAAGTATTATAGACATTAACGTTTCTGTTTAATTTACTGATTAACATTTGAATTGCATAATGTCTGGTTTACCGCGAGCTTTGTGATAATATACATTATATAATAATGTTCTCGTGTAATTGATTGACCTGGAAGGGACCTTTTTGGTTTTGAATGGGAATCAGCCCAAACTTACAACTGTAAGGATTAAGAAAAATCGGTTGCCTTTGTGCAATAAAACGTTGTTTCAAAATATTCTATCCCCGGCTCGGACAGCATTTTATGGTCATTGGGAAATAACGACATAAGTATTTGGTATTTGTTAATTCTCTGCCACTGTTATCGGGAACTGTCACTGTGGCCGAGTGGTCTAAGGCGGTGGTCTAATGAAAACTTGCGCGTGAGTTTGAATCTCACTGGGGTCACTTTTTTCTTTTTTCTTTATTTTTCTTATGATTTTGAAGTAATTATGAATCGTATCGCTCTGTAACTCAGAAATATTCATGATTTATTATCAGAAATGTAAATCTGCAAGAAATCTACTGTCCAAAACAAATTATGAGTAGAGGGCGCTCTAAATAGATCACTTAATATACCTTTAAGTAAAAAAAGGAATGAGAGGTTAATTTTGTACATAAACTTTGATGCGACTTTGATAAAATATGTACAAAAATATCATCTAAATATGTGCAAAGTGGCATGTTGGTTCTCAGGGAGGGGCATCCATTTTCAACTTTTTTTTCTACTAAAAGGGAGGTGGTTTTTTTAACAGAATTACCACAGAAGAAAATTGAAGCTGCACACATAATTTTCATTTTAAATTAGCCAGGAAAATCTATCAATTGAATGGATTGCTATTCATTATATGGAATGTGGCTTGTATTGTTGCTGCCTCAATTGGTGTGCGTGGATGCACTAATCAAATTCATATAGAAACAGTAATGAATACAGCCATACAATAACGGCTGCCGTGGAGGATTTTTGAGTAAGCAGTAATATGGATAACGTTATCATTGAATACTAAGCAATATGGGAGCTATTAAACATACTAATTGTAATAATATGGTTTTCTGACTTAGGTCTGAATTGTGTGTAAACAAGTAGCCTTATGAATGTTACTCCCTCTAAATATGTAATTTTTACACGTTTTTACACTATTAAAATAATATTTCATACACTATAAATGCCACTAAATACAGTTATATACCAATCGTTATTGATATACTCCTGGTAGTAGGAGCCCCAGGCCTCAAATTTAGGAGGTGACCCCTGACCTCCGAACATACTCTTAAATTTACATTTTTATGACAGATACATATCTTACCTACCAGAATAAAGAGTCCTGCTCTAAAGATTCTCTTGCGAAATTATGCTATGGCGATAATCATATTCCCCATGTATTCACATAGCAGAAATGAAGCAATAGAATCTCTCGTAAGGGTTTTAGTAGTATATTGACCATAACACTGAAAGGAAATCTAAAAACTACAAATCATGTTTATGAATTTAAAGAAAAAACTACTTGACACATTAATTTAGCTTTTTCCATTTTGATGTCATTGATATCGGTCTAAAATGTTATGGAACAATTGAAAAAATTAGAAAAAATAAGCTTTTTTGACCCTTTTCTGACTTTTTCCAATGTTTTATTTAGCTATGTTACCTGTAACATTGACATTTTAAATATAAATAGCTATCTCAACTTATGAAGCAGTTCTTCCCCATAGATATGATGTATAGTTATACATACTTTAACATTTCTTTCAACTTGTTATGGCGATAATACAACCCCTACCCCTAACACGAGCTGTTTTATGTCATTTTGTCTATGTGAATATATAGGGAATACAGGTATTGCCAATAACATGCATTCGCAAGAGAATCATAAGAGCAGGACAATTTATTCTTGTAAACAAGATATGAATCTATCATAAAAGTTATCCCTTTGGAGTATGTTCGGAGGTCAGGGGTCAAACCATTTTAAAGCCGAATTTAGAGCTCTGGGGCTCCTACTATGGCAAAATCATGTGATTTTTTAGAGAAGTTACAAACGGTCATCATGGGCTGATCCCATACATATCCATAAGAGGTCCTTTTGAATTGCATTCGACAAAATGTGTACGAACGAAATAGTTGGTCTAGAATTGATCGTTCGGTAAATAGTAAATTATTCATTACTTTGAAATCATAGAAATCATCACAAGTGCTGATATTATCCTGGGAGTTGAATGATAAATTGTACTTGGGTGTAAAAAGATAATAATATCACGAGGTTCGAAATAGCTCAGTCGGTAGAGCTTTAGACTCTCAATCAGCAAGCCGTAGGTTCGAATCTTGGTTGAGGTTCTTATTGTTATCTATTTATTAAATTGACGTTATTTATTTATTTATTTATTTATTATTATTATCTATATATATTTATTTTAAAAAATATTTGATTACATATTTATTCATATTGATTTTTTTCTATTTTCTATCTTGATGGGTTTATTTATTAATTATGTGTTCATTTGATTTTCAATTAATTAAACATTTTTCATATACATTATATTTATAAACTATTTATTCATTTGTTTGTCAAATAATTTAATTGCATAACTAATTAATGACTTAATACATTCATTTATTTAATTATTTATTTACCCATTAATTAATGAATTTTTAATACATAATTTGTTCGATGTGGTCGAGCTGATAAACTTATCTTATTATAAATAAAAATATCATATTGTGTTTCAATTTGTATTAAATCTAAACACTAATTTCATAATACATTTTTTATTAGTATTTTTAAATCCGTCTTAGTCTGAATGTCGAAACCAGCTCATACTAAAGCGTGTTCTGGTTATTTGAAAAATAAACCATACGCGTGTAGATCACTGGATTAAAATATCGCGCTGACTCTAATAACGAGGTCGTACTACAAATTAAACTGAATTATGATAATCGATTGGCCATCCACTATTCACTATCGAGGTGTTACATGTAATGTAAACCAATTATTACCATATCTGGAGGAACTGGATCACGCTTTCAGGTCCTGAACACCGATCGAAATGATCGCCACATAAAGCCAATGGGATGTTCTAGCATTGATAAAGGTGACCCAGTTACCAGAGATTTACATAATCACATTGATAGTGAATAGCAATTATGCCGTATCAGACCGCAGCTGCTCATGAATGGTATGAATGGTAGTTTCTTATCCCTTTAGATAAATACTAAATAAAATTAACATCCACAACCTATCGTTGCATCATGGGGTTTAAACAATGGGTACGCGATGACTCGGGTACGTACATCGACTTGTGTGACTTTTGTCCAGGACAATCCCTTGAGAGGAACAAAAGATGTTAACTGTCAATCAAAAATGAACTGAGACTAGCCATCAAGCGATGGCGCTCTTGATAATGTCCCTTCTCTAAGGCTTGTGCGCTGCACGCACAAAGTTCACAGGCAATTCGAATAGGGACAGATTGTTTTCAGTTATATATATCATGAACCGGCCGATTAGTCTCAATCGGGCGGTTAATACAAGTTTATACTTTTAAATATAACATACTTAATTTATATGGGTATAGGTTAACGAGGTACCATCGCCACTTTTATTAGGACTATATCTCGACTTATGTGGTCTCTTTATTGCCATGTTGAAATTTGTCACGTTAAGTCAATGGTAAAACCCAGGGGCGGACTGGCCACTGTGGCGTTGTGGTGATCGCCACATGGGCTGGGCCTCTGAGGGCCGGTTACTCACTTGTGTAACGCATTTTTTCGGACCGTTTTTGACTAACATTTGTCCTACCCCCCCCCCCCCCCCCCCATCTATCTCTAATCAGGCATTGATTCAATCACAGACTTATTCTATATAATAAGTCTATTTGCTTCAACTATAACGGGCCTATTTCTTAACAAACACCCCTATTTTGTTTGTCTAGATATCGACTATTCCTTATCAGTATCAGCTCATACAATAGATGAATGGGTCGACCCGTAGGTCGTTGACAAGCTCGTTCATTGGCTGAGAGCGCTCAAGTATCAATTGACTAATCGGGGCTAATTTGTGAAACAGGATTAAAGTTTTGTTAAACCTGGTATGCGTGTCAAGGGTTGTCGCTCGTTTGCCGTGGAGCATAACTGCACTATGAACCTATATGGGAAAATGCGGAGCGCCTATAGGTGTAACCATAGCACAGTAATGTGTCTGTAATAGTTTAATTCTCGCTGCTGACAAGGCCCATGAAGTCATTTCTCATTCTTTTGGACTACTCGGCTGCTTTTGACACCATAAATCACCAAATTCTGTTAAAGCCTTTCTCAAATAAATAAGGGTTCACAGGATATGCAATTTCTAAAAAATCTTCTTGCACGTGTTTCTTCACCTTCTAAGTTCTACATCATATGGTCGCCTTTCTTTTAAGGTGTTTCTGCTGAACTTTGAAACAATTTGTTATCGTATTAAATCAGTCAAAACTCTTGAACAGTTCAAATCATTGCTAAAACTTACCTGTTGCCCTTAATCCTAATATCGGTGCCACGGCGCCCTTAATAATCCAGGGATCTTAATAAAGCCTACCCAGAAACGCTAAATATTATTATAGGTATCCCATAATAAGACATGAAGTAACCACTCAGGTAGGCCCTACCCCATACATCCTTAAAATCCAATTATCACAGGTGCACTTAATATTCCATACCCCATACTCCAGGTACCCACTGTACCCTTATTAATAATCCAGACAGGATAGATTTCACAACACCCTTCGCGAACAACCCCCACCCCCCCCCCCCTAAATTTGCCAAGTCTCTCATAGAACACGTACGTATTAAATAAATTTAGATCCGCGACGCCACTGGTTTTATAGTGGGGTCTTTCATAGTTGGCGGGAGGTGGGGTCTCACCATGATCACTTTGTACCCACCCAGTTTTAGCCATCCGTTTATTTTGTTTTTCGGCCTATTGACATTAAATTATTTCTCCAGTAGGCCTAAACGTAAGTGTATATTATCTACATGCGTATTTATAGGCCTATCCCCTATGTATAATATGATCACGGTTTTCTGGCCTATCTATGTTTTTATATAGCGCGCCCTGCCCGTGGCCGCGTTGTAGATGGGTCCGCATGGGATTGAGGCACTGTCGTATAAACGCATTTTCCCTGTCACTATTAACACATATTATCCTGGATGCAGGCCTACGGTTTGCACCGGCCTTGCTTCCAGTTCCTTCAAAGGGGTTCCTGTATACCCTGGCTATATGATTGTCTTTTTGTTGTTGTCTCATCATGTTGTTTCTTGTACTATAGGGTTTGCACTACGGAGCAACGGATGCTTGCCGCCTTTACTTTACCACATAACAAACTACGCTTATATTGCACCACTAACGCGTGTGCACCTATTACGCGTTCGCCGATAGTCTCCCGATTACGCCACGTGCGCCGGTAATCACCTGATTACGCATGCCCCGGCAATCGCCTGATTACGCGTGCACCGGCGATCGCCCGATTACGCGTACGTTGCGCTGGCCATCACCCCCATGGCGTGCTCAGCGTATACGCGGCGCGTAGCAATAACGTAGCAACGGGCTAAAAAAGCCCAAATATCACAAAATCCAACCCAAATTTAAAAAAATCAAACATAAACTGGTTCGTAGTGGGACCCATACGCACTCACACAGAAAATTTGAAGTCAATCGAAGGTACGGAAAGGGGAGAACATCTCCGTACAAGAATTGGCGATTCCATATATACACTAGCGGGTACCCTCGCTACGCTCGGGTCCTCGCTACGCTCGGGTCCTCGCTAGCTGAGTATATCTAAATTAGATACCTTCATGATTTATAGCAAAATGGGCATAGGTAATGAGTTCAAAATTGTAGATCCCTGATTAATTTTGTTCATTTGATATAGACTTTGTTCACAGAAATCTGAGTTTTGTGATATCTTTTAATCTCAGACCCAATTTCAATACCCCATTTAGGAGGGAAACAATGTTATAGTTACCCCCCCCCCCCAAAAAAAAAATGTTGTACCAACCCCATACCCCATATAGTGTATGGTATATAGAAGATAGTGTGCGGTTAGTCGTCAGCATGATCAAAGCGCATAGGCTATTGTGAAATAGCAAGAGGTCCTTGATGCTCCAGGTGCCCTTAATCCTGATAACGGTGCCATGGTGCCCTTAATAATCCAGGGATATTAAAAACGCCTACTCAGAAACGCTAAATATTATTATAGGTATCCCATAATAAAACATGAAATAACCACTCAGATAGGACCTACCCCATACACGTAAGTATTATAAATTTAGGTCCGAGACGCCACTGGTTTTATTTAGTGGTTTTATTAAGTTTTATAGTGGGTCTTTCATAGTTGGCGGGAGGCGGTGTCTCACCATCATACCATGATTACTTTGTACACACCCCCAGTTCAGTGTTAGCCAACCGTTTATTTTATTTTTCGGTCTATTGACCTTAAATTATTTCTCCAGTAGGCCTAAACGTAAGTGTATTTCTACATGCGTATTTTGCTCTAACAGTTCCTTGTTTATTTATAGGCCTATCCCCCATGAATAATAAAGTTTATGATAGTGCATGCGCATCATGAACTCATTTGCTCACTGAGCAGGAATTGCTTGTGTGCCCAGCGGCATCCTTCTGTCATAGTTACCATATGCAGAGCCAATCAGCGATCGCGATTTTGGTCCCGCGAAATTTGCTTTGTTTTGGCTGTAGCTTTTTCTGTTCACTACATCGGTTGAATCATTATTCTTGTCAGCTCGAAGGCGAGAGGTTTAATTTAAAATAACTCGGGCGCAGGTTTTTGCTACCAATTCAATGACAATGGCTCGTGTTCCCGCCAAAATTGTAGATTCAAGCACATGTGCTCAACATGTAAAAAAGAAGGCCATGGGTCAAACACTTGCAGCATCAGTCGGTAAGGGTGTGGTACTTGACATCCCGAACCGAGAAATGAATGTTACAATCGGCCATGTCCCATGCAAATTTAATTGTGTATGTTGTCCGTATCCATCCCCAATTATTGTTTCAAATTTAATTCCTCTTTTGAATTCATACCCTCTAACTACGGCAGCACAGACATTAAAAATGGGTTTTATGAATGGTTTCAAACTTGGTTTTGAGGGCAAACGGGCTCCACGTGATGCTAAAAATCTTATATCTGCACTTAAGGACCCCAACACTGTTCAATTAAAATTGGATAAAGAAATAACTCTTAAACGGATTGCTGGGCCCTTCATCCAGGCACCCATGGCAAATTTGTTTGTTTCTCCTGTTGGGTTAGTTCCTAAAGCGGTTAAGGGAAAGTTCCGTATGATCCATCATTTATCATATCCAGATGGAGAATCTGTTAATGATGGGATAAATAGGGAGGTTTGCGCCGTTCGGTATGCAAATTTTGATGAAGCCGTGGATATAGTTATAAGGGCGGGAAAAGGTGCTCACATGGCAAAGGCCGATATTGAATCGGCCTTTCGTCTTTTACCTGTCCATCCCGCTGATTTCAATCTTTTAGGTATCAAATTCCAAGGCAAATTTTATGTAGACAAAGCACTTCCAATGGGGCATCTTGTTCCCCGGCTTTTTTTGAAATGTTTTCATCTTTTTTGGATTGGGTGGTTAGACAGGAAGCGGGGTCAGACAAGGTCATACACTACATGGATGACTTCCTGTGTTCGCGGGCAGCGCTGATGTGTCAAAAAGGTCATCATGTCAACGTCTGGTCACATGTTTTGAAAGGGTGTGTGAGAAATTGGGGGTGCCACTTGCCGCAGACAAATCTGTAGGCCCAACATCATGCATTGTGTTTTTAGGACTCGAAATTGATTCAATTCGCCAAACTGTGTCTATACCGAGCGAAAAACTGGAAACAGTTACTGCAAAGGTCAAATGTGCGCTGGAGTGTTCAATTGTAACGCTAAAAGAGCTTCAATCTCTCATTGGCTCATTGTCATTTGTGTGTAAAGCAATGTCTCCGGGGCGCGCTTTTCTGCGGAGATTGATCGATCTTACTTGCAATGTAAAAAAACCATGGCACAAGATTAGGCTGTCTAAAGGTGCGAAAGAGGATTTAAGCATGTGGTTGGTATTTCTTCGGGACTTTAATGGGCGCGCCATTTTCCCCGAACAATTCTGGAGGGACGGTCTTGACCTTCAATTGTTTACTGACGCCAGCGGCGGGGTAGGTTTTGGAGGTTTTTTCGGCGGTAAATGGTTCCAAGGGGTATGGCCAAAGTCAATCAAGCATAGCAATCATTCGATTGCCTGGCTTGAATTTTTCCCAATTGTAGTCGCTGTCACACTATGGGGCAATTTTTTGAAGGGCAAGCGTATAATTATCAGGTCGGATAACGCGGCAGCCGTAGCTATTATTAATAAGCAATCCTCGAAATGTCCAAAAATTATGCGTCTTGTTAGATTCTTTGTTTTGCAGTGTTTAAAAACAAATCTAGCATTCAAAGCTCAACATATATCGGGTAAAGCTAACACTGTTGCAGATGCTTTGTCCCGGTTTCAGATGAGACGATTTCGGGAAGAAGCGCCAGACGCAGATCCTACAGGAACACCAGTTCCGAGCTTTCTTTGGAAAATTTAGAATCCGAAACCAATCGTCTGCTAGATGCATCCATGGCCCCAAGTACCCATACAACATACAGACGGGGAGTGTCGTGCTTTGAAGCATTTCGCGCCAAAATAGGCTTAAATGAGGTGTGGCCGGCTCCTGTACAGCATATTATCTCATTTATTGCTCATCTATCAATAGAGGGTAAAGCCCCCTCTTCTATTAATACTTACATTTCAGCTTTGTCTTACGTCCTCCATAAGTTAAATGGTTGGTCAGACCCATCGGATAATTTCATAATTCAAAAATTACGGGAGGGATCAAGGCGTCAAGGGAAACAGCCGGACAGCAGAAGGCCTATCTCCATTCCCATTCTACGCCAACTATCACAAATATTGGGTGGTATCTGTAAGTCAACCTTCGAAGAATGTTTATTTAGGGCAGCCTTTTTGCTGGCATTCTTCGGATTCCTCAGGGTAGGCGAATTTACCTCAGCATCAAAAAATGAGAAAGTTGACCATATCTTGTCCATTGATGATGTGTTTTTTGGTTCAGGATCTGGTGTGTATATGGAAGCAAAAATCAGATTCTCGAAAACAGACCAACATGGGGCATCTACGACACTCCATTTCACCAAGGGTGAGGTTCAGGATCTGGTGTGTATATGGAAGCAAAAATCAGATTCTCGAAAACAGACCAACATGGGGCATCTACGACACTCCATTTCACCAAGGGTGAGGATGCTTTATTGTGCCCAGTTTTGGCAATGGCTAAGTATTTGGTGATTAGACCCCTAAACTCAGGGCCTTTATTTATTCACTTTGATGGCAAACCCCTGACTCGGTACCAATTTGACTGTATTCTCAAGAAAGGGATCATAACTCTAGGTCTTCCATCATCTCATTTTACTCCTCATAGTTTCAGAATCGGAGCAGCAACATCAGCAGCTATCAGCGGTATTCCGTTAGATATGATAAAAAGCATGGGAAGGTGGCAATCATCTGCAGTCAAACTGTATATTAGGCCCCATCGGGTGTTACCACTCCCATCCAAGTTCTAAATACATAATATGCTATTTAGTTATCTATTGCTTTGCTTTTGCTCCATTTTCTTTGCTTACGCTTTGATTTTTGTTTTGCTACAGGTACAGTCAGAACCTGGATAGTGGGTGATTCTATAATTAATTGGGCAGGCCAACACCAGACGCAGCTGAGGGGCGGTGGAAGGTTTTTTTTGTCTGGCATTGGAGGTGCACGCATCGCGGGAGTTGCAAATCGA
The DNA here is from genome assembly GCA_035610835.1 of Ophiura sarsii. Lineage (NCBI taxonomy): Eukaryota > Metazoa > Echinodermata > Ophiuroidea > Amphilepidida > Ophiuridae > Ophiura > Ophiura sarsii. The sequence goes on from CM069451.1 coordinate 60,015,439, forward strand.
CTCAAAAGATGCCTGAACAAAAGACCATTTCCAACCACCCTGATTCTGCATCTGGGGACAAACGACATCTTTGCATCGCATATCCATGAGATTCGCCAACGAGTTGAGCTCACTCTTTCTGACGTCCGTAATTTATTGCCGTCAACTCGTATTATATGGTCATTGATTCTTCCTCGTCGTTACTTTCATGACGGGCAAAGGCGAGGCGCGGGTCCGAGCTGTGCGCGAAACATCAACAAGCATGCTATTCGTATAGCTAGACAAATGGTGAATACTCATGTGATAGGCCACGCTCAGATGTTCCCGGTCAGTTCAACCCGCTTGTTTAGACGTGATGGGCTGCATCTCTCAGAAGAAGGGCTCTTTATCTTCAGAAAACATCTGGAGAGTGCTATTAACTTTTTCGATTTATGCCCTGAGGAGTTTGCATATCCAAAGCCCACGGCCACATATGCCTAATTGAGGACTTGAATAGTGACTGTTAAAAGTGCCAGACGTTAAAGCTTGTGTACCTTTAAAACTACGTTCTTGTGGAACCAATGTATTGTTGGATTTATTATATCTCAAAGTATACAAATTGGACCTTCTCCTTCCCTTTAAAAAAAAAAGGGGGAGGGGGGGGGGCATATCAAGTCTTATAAGGAAGTCTTGTGTGCAGTATTTTAAGATTCAGTCAATTAATCACATGCACTTACTCTCATTATCCTCAAATAATTGTCACACAAAAGTGATTTTCAGGACATTGATTTAAAATTGTCCATGCCTGCCTGCGGTCAGAAAAATATTCTCGTAATTTGCCATGCTTGCGATCATAGGTTTACTCTTGCCTGCGTGCCAAGATTCCGTTATAAATATAATTGATTTAGTTTGCCATGCCTGCGTGCCATGCGCTTGCCTTGCCTGCGCGTCAAGGAATTATACAGTCGTAAATATAAAGAATGAATTTCCAATTTGGCCATCTAACTGAGCATCCCTCTAAAGGTGGGATTTTTGGTAATCGTTAAGTCACCTAATCCGTAGCTAAGTTGGGAAAGTTCATAAATGAAATCTGAAATTTAAGCCAATTTCGAACCATGGTAGATGTAATTGGTTTATCTTAATTGCTCGTTTATAAGAGATTAAATTATTATCAGGAGCAACCGAAATTGTTGATTAGTCACCAATGTAAATTCAAAATAACTGTTTGAAAATTGTGTAAATGTATTTAAGTACCGGTACTGTATTCTGTATTTTGATATTGAAATATGATATGAAACAGATAATGTTTCGGTAAATAAACCTCTCGTTAAATGCTGGCGAGCAGACTCTCAACCTATGTGTTCGTTTCATGCTATATGTGAGTAATATGATATCACGGTTTTCTGGCCATCTATGTTTTTTTATAGCGCGCCCTGCCCGTGGCCCGCGTTGTGGATGGGTCAGCGATGGGATTGAAGCACTGTCCTATACACGCATTTTCCCTGTCACTATTAACACATATTATCCTGGATGCAGGCCTACGGTTTGCACCGGCCTTGCTTCCAGTTCCTTCAAAGGGGTTCTGTATACATTGGCTATATGATTGCCTTTTTGTTGTTGTCTCATCATGCCGTTTTCTTGTACTATAGGGTTTGCACCAAGGACGCTCTAATTATATATCCTGGGTTTGCACTACGGAGCAACGGATGCTTGGCGCCTTTACTCTACCACATAACAAACTACGCTTATATTGCGCCACTCGCGTGTGCACCTTACGGTGTGCGCCATTACGCGTTCGCCGATAGTCTCCCGATTACGCTGCGTGCACCGGTAATCTCCAGATTACGCTTGCGCCGGCAATCGCCCGAAGTTACGCGTGCGCCGACAATCGCCCAATTACGCGAGTGGTGCGCCGGCCATCGCCATGGCGTGCCCAGCGTATACGCGGCGCATAGCAATAACGTAGCAACGGGCTAAAAAAGCCCAAATTTAACAATATCTAACCCAAAATAAGAAAATCAAACATAAACTGGTTCGTCGTGGGACCCATAGGCACTCGCACAGAAAATTTGAGGTCAATCGAAGGTGCGGAAAGGGGAGAACATCTCCGTACAAGAATCGGCAACTCCGTATTATATATAAGACTAGCGGCGTACCCTCGCTACGCTCGGGCACTCGCTAGCTGAGTATTATTATCTAAATTAGATACCTTCATGATTTGTAGCAAAATGGGCATAGATAATGAGTTCAAATTGTAGATCCCTGAATTATGTTTTTTCATTTGAAATAGACTTTGTTCACAGAAATTGAGTTTTGTGATATCTTTGAATCTCGGACCCAATTTCAATACCCCATTTAGGAGGGAAACAATGTTATAGTTACCCCATTTGTTGGAAGTGGCTCTTTTTACTTCAGGCTTTTCTTCCATCTTTTCCAACTTTCATTTCATTCAGCCAGCATGCTTATATAGGTCTTTTAAGCCTGGCCCGAGCATTTTCATTTTGCTTGAGCCTGGTCCCTTCAGGACCCAAGCGTGTGTCCGTACGGACAGATGGTTTAAACAAACAAACGAACAAACAAACCCCCCAAAATGTGCAGTACCAACCCCATACCCCATATAGTGTATACATGGTAGAAGATAGTGTGCGGTTAGTCGTCAACATGATCAAAGCGTATATTATAGGCTATTGTGCAATAGCAAGAGGTACTTGATACTCAGGTGCCCTTAATCTTAATATCGGTGCCACGGCGCCCTTAATAATCCAGGGATCTTAATAAGGCCTACCCAGAAACGCTAAATATTATTAGGTATCCCATAATAAGACATGAAATAACCACTCTGGTAGGCCCTACCCCATACATCCTTAAAATCCAGTTATCTCAGGTACCCTTAATATTCCATACTCCAGGTACCCAGTGTACCCTTATAATCCAGACAGGCCTACCCACCCCATGTGTTCATACACACGTGTAGGCCTAGATTTCACAACCCCCTTCGCGGACGCCCCCGCCCCCCCTCCCCTAAAAGTTGCCAAGTCTCTCATAGAACACGCCGCCGCTGTATTAAATAAATTTAGGTCCGCGACGCCACTGGGTTTTTTTAGTGGTTTTATTACGTTTTATGGTGGGTCTTTCATAGTTGGCGGGAGGCAGGTTCTCACCATGATCACTTTGTACCCACCCAGTTCAGTGTTAGCCAGCCGTTTATTTTATTTTTCGGCCGATTGACATTAAATTATTTCTCCAGTAGGACTATTTCTGCATGCATATTTTGCTCTAACAGTTCCTTGTTTATATATAATAGGCCTATCCCCCATGTATAATATGATATCACGGTTTTCTGGCCTATCTATGTTTTTATATAGCACGCCCTGCCCGTGGCCCGCATTGTGGATGGGGCCGTTTTCTTGTACTATAGGGTTTGCACTACGGATGCTTGCCGCCTTTACCCTACCACATAACAAACTACGCTTTGCGCCACTAACGCGTGTGCACCTACGCGTGTTCCGGTATCGCCTGACTACGCGTGCGCCGGCAATCGCCTGAATACGCGCGCGCCGACAATCGCCCGATTACGCGAGTTGTGCGCCGGCCATCGCCTTGGCGTGCCCAGCGTATACGCGGCGCGTAGCAATAATGTAGCAACGGGCTAAAAAACCTCGAATATCACGAAATCTAACCCAAAATAAGAAAATCAAACATAAACTGGACAATTGTGGGCCCCATACGCACCCGCACAGAAACTTTGAAGTCAATCGAAGGTGCGGAAAGGGGAGAACATCTCTGGACAAAAATGGGCAACTCCGTATTATATATAAGACTAGCGGCGTACCCTCGCTACGCTCGGGCACTCGCTAGCTGAGTATTATTATCTAAATTAGATACCTTCATGATTTGTAGCAAAATGGGCATAGATAATGAGTTAAAATTGTAGATCCCTGAATTATTATTTTTTCATTTGAAATAGGCTTTGTTCACAGAAATTGAGTTTTGTGATATCTTTGAATCTCGGACCCAATTTCAATACCCCATTTAGGAGGGAAACAATGTTATAGTTACCCCATTTGTTGGCTCTTTTTACTTCAGGCTTTTCTTCCATCTTTTCTAACTTTCATTTCATTCAGCCAGCATGCTTATATAGGCTTCTTAAGCCTGGCCCGAGTATTTTGCTTGAGCCTGGTCCCTTAGACCCAAGCGTGTGTCCGTACGGACCGACTTAAACAAACAAACAAACCCCCCAAAATGTGCAGTACCAACCCCATACCCCATATAGAGTATACATGGTATATAGTGTGCGGTTAGTCGTCAACATGATCAAAGCGTATATAGGCTATTGTGCAATATCAAGAGGTCCTTGATACTCAGGTAGGTGCCCTTAATCCTAATATCGGTGCTACGGCGCCCTTGATAATCCAGGGATCTTAATAAGGCCTACCCAGAAACGCTAAATATTATTAGGTATCCCATAATAAGACATGAAATAACCACTCTAGGCCCTACCCCATACATCCTTAAAATCCAGTTATCACAGGTACCCTTAATATTCCATACTCCAGGTACCCAGTGTACCCTTATAATCCAGACAGGCCTACCCACCCCATGGGTTCATACACACGTGTAGGCCTAGATTTCACAACCCCCTTCGCGGACGCCCCCCCCCCCCCCCCCCCCCCCCCCTAAATGTTGCCAAGTCTCTGATAGAACACGCCGCCGCTGTATTAAATAAATTTAGGTCCGCGACGCTACTGGGTTTTTTAGTGGTTTTATTAAGTTTTATAGTGGGTCTTTCATAGTTGGCGGGAGGCGGGTTCGCACCATGATCACTTGATGTACCCACCCAGTTCAGTGTTAGCCATCCGTTTATTTTATTTTTCGGCCTATTGACATTAAATTATTTCTCCAGTAGGACTATTTCTGCATGCATATTTTGCTCTAACAGTTCCTTGTTTATTTATAGGCCTATCCCCCATGTATAATATGATATCACGGTTTTCTGGCATATCTATGTTTTTATATAGCGCGCCCTGTCCGTGGCCCGCATTGTGGATGGGTCCGCGATGGCACTGAGGCACTGTCGTTTAAACGCATTTTCCCTGTCACTATTTAGTATTAACACATGTTATCCTGAATGCAGGCCTACGGTTTGCGCCTTATACGGTTTGCGCCGGCCTTGCTCCCAGTTCCTTCAAAGGGGTTCCTGTATACCCTGGCTATATGATTGACTTTTTGTCTCATCGTGCCGTTTTCTTGTACTATAGGGTTTGCACTATGGAGCAACGGATGCTTGCCGCCTTTACTCTACCACATAACAAACTACGCTTTGAGCCACTAACGCGTGTGCACCTACGCGTGTTCCGGTATCGCCCGATTACGCGTGCGCCGGCATCGGCGCCTGACTACGCGTGCGCCGGCAATCGCCTGAATACTCGCGCGCCGACAATCGCCCGATTACGCGAGTTGTGCGCCGGCCATCGCCATGGCGTGTCCAGCGTATACGCGGCGCGTAGCAATAACATAGCAACGGGCTACAAAACCTCGAATTTCACGGAATATAACCCAAATTTAAAAAATCAAACATAAACTGGACAATTGTGGGCCCCATACGCACCCGCACAGAAAATTTGAAGTCAATCGAAGGTGCGGAAAGGGGAGAACATCTCCGTACAAAAATGGGCAACTCCGTATTATATATAAGATTATCATAATTACTTACTACTCGAAGTTATAGTTGAAGCCATTGTCGTAATTCTTTCAGACACTGGATTGCCAGTAAATGTCTTTGTTGATGTTGGTAGCATATCGGTTGTTGATAAATCATCCTTTGGTGTTATGGTTGTTAGATGGATATTAACAGGAGATGTGGGCAGTTTTATATCTGAAAATGAAACATTGTGTTACTGTTTCCTATTTTGACATTGTACGAGGGGCATTCAATAAATACCTGCAACCATTGAAAATCTCTGAAGCATGACATGTGTCAATAAAGCAAACTTACGTGATTAAACTGTAAGTCTTACGCCTTTTTCACGGAAAATTTCAAACATGTGGGTCATTTTTATCATGTAATTTCAGTACTGTAAACATCATGGTCTCTGGGCACTGAAAATTGACAAGTACAGACTGTCCCAAAATGATTAGTACCCATCAATGCCCAAAGTTCAATAAATTTTTTCATCATCAAAATCAATGAGATTAGATCCGTTGTTTTTCTATCATATTTGCTATACTCTACCCTTTTATTAGAATTTTAGATTATTTTATTGAAGTTACACTCCATTGTGTAAGACATGGTGATTTCACCTTTTTGGCAAAGTGCAAAAAAAACGTGTTTTAAACAGCTTGTTAGAAAGAAACAATACATTCTCTCAATCGCTTGTCTGCTAATAGCTTTTGTTCATTTCTATTTTAAACTTCTGTTGTATCATATTGTTGTTCAAACCATTAATACTTCTTCATTTTGATTCAATTTGAAGAGTAAAAATGGATCGTCACGCATGAGCGATCCCAAGCTTTGTTTCTATAATGAGCTAGTTCTGAGGCTAAACTTGAGGGACATTTAAACAGGTAAATACGTGGTCATGGGTAATTAGCAGTGGCTTAGACTTCTTTTTCATATTAGGGATGCAATTTCCTACAAACTTGCTAAAATTGATAATAGTCCCATAGTGTTTAATCTCACGAAATCTGGTGACCAAATACCACTTCATTTAGAAGTCGCTAAACACTTGTCAAATAAAACAATGCACAGGGTCACTCAAGTGTGACAAACTTCTTTTACCCGTTAAATTGAATTAAGGAATATAATTATTAATGATTTGAACACCCATAACTAATAACAGTTACAATAGAAAGACACACAAGATTATATTGAGTAGACAAGAGATTATGAGAATACACAAGTTTCTTTCAAACAACCTGTAATAGCACACACATTTTTTTAGCACTTTGTCAAAAAGGTAAAGTCACCATGTTTTACATAATGGAGTGTATCTTGAGTTTGATAAATCTGATATTCATGATCTAAAAGTCTAATAAAATAGTACAGTATGACAAAGATGATGTAAAAACAGCGGACCTAATCCCATCGATTTTGATGATGACAAAAATTATTGAACTTTGGGCATCGATGGGTACTAATCATTTTGGGACAGCCTGTATCAGCATTATAAATCAAGCGCCAATATTAACACTGTTAACGCATGTATACCATAAACTTGTCTTTCAAATTTCCCGCCATTATAAAATTTAATTCCCTAACCAGTGCCCTGAGATCATGGTATTCACAGTGCTGAAATGTAATGATAAAAATGACCTACGTGAAAATTTCTGTGAGAAAAGAGTAAGACTTACACTTTAAGTATCATAAGTTTATTTTGCTGACACGTGTCACTGTTCACAGATTTTCAATGGTTGCAGGTATTTATTGAATGCCCCTCATATGTAAAGTGCATTCTATGAGGGGGAGGGGAAGAAATGTTGCTGTTGAGATGAAACAGGGTGTGGGGGCAACTTGGGGAAGGTTATTAAAATTATATTTGACGGGTGTGCTAATGGAGTTTTGATATTTTGACCCACTTTAAGAAGTGTTTTTACCTCAAAAATGGCTGTTTAGCTTGTTTTTCCCAATTTGGGACCCACTTCTAGATTTTCCTAGAAAAAATCCTACACAATGTTTAGAGAGTTTGTGCAAGAAAGTGACCCATTAGAGCAGCACATTCCTGTATACCTCATGTACTCTTACCCCATTTCGGGGTGGGGGGGGGGGTGGGGGGGTTGGGGGTTGGCAACAATATTATTTTAATATCAGGTCTTTCGTTAACATTTCATATATTTGTTGTTAGCATAATCTGATTTTAATGTTTCATTTGGGAAGAGGGCAAGTGGAGAGTGAGGGGGGGGGGGGGGGAGGCAAGGGTTAAAATTAAGTTCCCCTGTCACAAAGCTACACTGGTTACACCAATTGTTTTCATCAATGTTCATGGTTTAAAATGAGAAGACAACAATAATTTATATTTACATTTGCTATACCTTTGTTCAAAATTTAATGGGATCTTGTATTGAAAAACTTCACGAAAATGTGATGTATGGTCACCGACAATGTTAACACTAATTTCCCATGAATGTAAAAACTCTTTTGATACACCCTGTAATGAAAGAATAAGATAGCATGCATACCCGATGGAGGAGTGATGGGTCTACACTTGGTGTTAGCAAACGTTGAACATGGAGTGTCCACCTACAAGTCACATAAAGAGATGAATAAACATGCAATGTACATTTAGCATGCTAATAATATTAGGCCAAGTAAAATAAATTACAAGTTGCTCGTCACCGCCCGCCTCCTTTTTGGCCGCCGCCTCCTTTTTGGCCGCCGCCTCCTCTTTTTACTATTTACTATTAAAAAAAAAGGGGGAAAAAAACACAGATTTATTTTTATTTTTATGATGAACAAAATACAAATATTTTGGGCATCGATGGGTACTACAAATTTTTCTGACAGCCTGTATAGTATTAAGATTAATTCAAATTAGGGTATCACAAAACGTATACTTATCAATAGAATTGTAATCCCTGCATCGGGGCTAGTGAGGACCGGGATGTACAAGCGACTTCTCTGCTATAATCTTGTTACCTTCATTTTACAGACCCGCCCCTGATAGTGATAGCCGATTTCCAAACACTCAACTTTTATTTGGTTAGCTTCCATTTGTCTTTATTTGTTTGAACAACCATTCCCATTAGAAATTTTAGAAATTTTATACTTAAGGTCCTAGCTATATATCAATTCTTTGATGGAATAAAACACATCATTTACTTATACTGATTTACTTTCACATTAGGCCCAAAAGGAGTACCGAATGCTATGGTTTCATTTACCTCTTGACCAGTTCCACATGTTCTGCAACTCTTGCACACTGTGCAGTTGTTGTTGGTATCCATGAAGGTGTAAGTGTCACAGGACACACATCTTGGGGATAAAAACATAGAAACAATTGATGAGCAAAAATTGGATTCAAAGACATATGATCCCGGCCCCCAACTCAACACAAAAGTTGGTAACCATGCGTGTTCTTCATTTTTTCAAAGTACCCATTGCAAGGATTTTTTTATCATTTTAACCATCCCCCTTGTTTGGCAAAATCGGGGACACAATGGGGGGGGGGGGGGAATACCCCCTTATTTTTTACAATGACAATTTATACATACATAAAAAGGTAGCTCTCAACATCACCAGGTAATTATGGTCGACGTCCTGTGCTATAATATCTGGTGTACCCCAAATGGTGGATTTGGGTTGTGTTCTGATCAAATAATTAAAACCATACTGGGGTGGAGCAGAAGGATTCCAAAACATGAACATTTTTCTGATTTCGTAAATACCCCTTTTTCTAACTTTCGGGCAACTGATTCATAAAATACCCCTATTTCCAAGATTTTGCTGTCCTTGATGAAACTCGAAAATATACCCCTTTCCTTGTTATTTAGAACATGCATGGTTGGTTACCAACTTTCGTGTTGTGTTGTGGGGCCGGGCAAATTACATTTATAGATGGGCATTTGCACACTTGGATCTATCAGTAAATTTGTCTACTGCATTTACATAATAACTCAATTAATTGATTCTTTGTTTAATTTGATTTTGGTCACAAATCAATAAGAGTAAATAAAAATAAACATCTGAAAATGTAGTTCCAACACTTTATTGTCATGATTTTTCTTAAAGCCTTGGATACAAGATGTGGTTGGATACAAGATACATCAAAGATCAGAAATAAGACTTTTTATGAATTTGACTTATTATGACCTTATCCCACTGGTGCTCTTGCTTCAAATTAGCTACTAGCTGCCACATAATGCACAATTTGTGCCAGCCTCTTACTCATATTGGGTCACCTAATTATGTTGTGATGGATATCCAAGTTTGTGCAAATATATACATTTGTTTGTCTCTGTATGCTATTTCATTTTTCAAACATTTTAATATTTAATCAATTATATTTAATGAATGGATGCATTTTTAATTAACCGATTAAATTTAATTATTGATCAATGTCATTGACTAAAACTAGAGCACAAAGAAACTACAGCTACTTTATTAAGTCACATGGCATGTGAAATCTAAAGAGCAAAAGCTGGTGCAAAAAAATATAAAGTAGGAGAATTACAAACAACAAAGAATGATATGAATAAATACTAGCCAAGCAAGTTATTTCATTTTCTGTAAAAAAAACCCCACTTTTACATCAGCCATCAATTCATATGTGAAATCAATATTAAGTAAACATTAACATTATTAAAATCATACCCATCAACAGCTACTGAAGAGTTAAAACAGAAGCTTGCCTTCTTTGAGCCTGAAGCACACAGTCTATGAGTCCCAGCTGGGCATGTAGCTGGCTCTTCATATTCAGTCCCAGTTCCATGATCACTGCACTTGTCAACATCTTCCTGTTGTAGAGAATGGTAAATTTAAAGAACAGATTCATGGAACTACAATGTTAGAAAAAAGTGTTCGAACACTTTGTAGGTGAAATGTAAAGTGTTTCCCCTTCCAGGAGCGGATCCAGGAGATTGTGCTGGTCCATAACTCTGTTATTATATGAGCAAATCCAATGAAATTGTGCATGCTTCACGGGATTGTCTACAGCTATCATCACACCAAAGAAGAAGAAAACCAAAAGACGTTTAGGGAACGGTCACATAATGCACATATCGTTTAGCCCAGAATGTGTGATAGAACATGGATAGATGAATATGAATACCTTCAGATTGATTGGTTAGACCTATTAATGTTATTAATTTCTTTCATAATGAATATCGTACCCAATAATATAATAATATATTCAAATTCAATTTTCGGACACAGACAACAGGTATAAATCGTGTTTTAAATTTTAAAATGCATGTCATAATTGGCTAATATTATTGCAATTACCGGTATATTATTTGTTTTATTATGGTTACTTAATAAATATTATATTTGCGGCATTATAAATTCAACATAAATTTAATAAAAAACATAAAACAAATGAATAAAACGTCAACCATTGTACATGACGTAAAGTATGTATAAACATCAAATACACTCGGTTCGATGTGGTCAATGGTAAATCGCCAATGGTAAATCGTTACGATTTACCTTATACAAAAGCATGTGTAATTACCGATATACTGTATCAATAAATATAATAATATACTTATTCTTTTTAACAATGGTAAATCTTTCCATTGCGTGTTATTTCAGTGAGGAGACGGGCAACGGTTTACCTTTACCGTAATACCGTACTATCCTTCTGGAAAATGTGTTTTCATTGACCGATCGATAAGCTCAGTTGGTTAGCGCGTATTATCTCTACAGTCGGGCGCGTGTGGGCCAGCGGATTCACCCTCGCTCCACAATGCAAAGATTGTGGGTTCGAGCCCCGTTGGTGCCAACGTGTTGTGTCCTTGGGCAAGGCACTTTACTGCACTTGCCACGCTTCACCCAGGTGTATAATTGGGTACCGGCATTAATTCATGTTGGGAAGTAAAACAGACTCGCTGTGCGGGAGGAGTGGCGAACCCCCCACAGCCAAGTATTACATGGGGAGTCTGGCCCAAACGCTAATGAAAGAGAGATGGGCACTCCGCGCGCGAGCTTTGCTCGGCACGAGTCTTTACTTTACTTTACTTTATCTCTACATTTATTGTCAATGTCGTGGGTTCGAATCTTACAGCCGGGCACTTGTGGTCCAGCGGATACTTTCTCGCTCCACAATACAAAGGTTGTGGGTTCGAGTCCAGTTGCGGCCAGCGTGTTGTGTCCTTGGGCAAGTCACTTTACCGCGCTTGCTTCTCTTTACCCAGGTGTATAAATGGGTACTGGCATTAATTCATGTTGGGAAGTAAAACAGACTCGCTGTGCGGGAGGAGTGGCGAACCCCCTACAGACAAAATTACATTGAGGAGTCTGGCCCAAACGCTAAGGAAAGAGAGATGGGCACTCCGCGGGCGAGCTTTGCTCAGCGCAAGTCTTTCCTTTTTTTTACTTATAGTCTATATTCATTTCTTCAAAATTTAGTTTAATAATATTACACACTTATTTATTGCATTCATATTTTCAACATTCAATTTTTCATTGGTGCCTTTCCGATCTCTCTTTATTTCTTTATATAATATGTTCTTTCATTCTTTCTTTCCCTTATTTCCTGATCCATTGTTTATGTATTTCTTTACTGTCTTTATGTAGTTATATAGTTTGTAATTATTGTAAGTAATATCATTGTTTACTTTACACAATTATTTGTGCAACATTTATATACACATTAATAGTGTGCGTCTGACGCGTGCAGCTTTAAACGGTATTTATGCGTTGAAATGTGCTAAAAACGTTGATAAAAGTGACTGTTCCTTAAAAAGTAATATGTCAAATGCAACCATTTTGTAACAATGTATTACACATTGTGTGAGTAAAAACATATGCAAATCTCGTTGAAATCGATTGAGTGGTTCGTAAGTTATGATGAATACTGTGATACATGATACCGCATATTTATGAAACCTCAGACAATGTTAGAAAAAAGTTTTCAAATACTTTGTAGGTGAAATGTAAAGTGTCCCCCCCTCCCCCTGATCAATGTTGAATCCCACAATTTGCCCACCATCAGCACAGGGCCTCGCAACATTGATCGGTGGGGAAGGGGAGGGATATGAGTAAGGGGATACTTCAGGCTACCAGAAACAGGGTCATCCTATAACTTCTACCTCCTCACTCATAACATCGCTAATATGAATGTCAGCCTCATGACATTTGTCATGATTAATTAGAGCTCTGAATCATAGCTACACATTTATAGTATATGATTACTGATATCTGTTTTACTTTCATTATGATGCAATCAAAGCCAGTGAGAAATAAAAATGACAATGAAGATAAATATATGTCTTTTAGGTTTTCTCTCTTATATGATATCTATGATATCTGAATATAATGCTGTATTATCACGTATAGATGCGATGGTTGGCAATAATAACCTTTAACATACTGGAATACTGCTATTCAGTCAAATGTTCATTGTGACAAGTCAAGCCACAGTGATGCCTCAAATGTTAAATACTTAACATGGTAGTAACTTTATGAGCTTTCCTTATAATTTTTTTTATTAGTCCCATCTCATCAAAAGCGACTTTGTCCTCAAGAGGTGCCCTTGTTTCGGATTTTGCGTTTTGCTTTTGGTTGGAATATTTCAGAGGGGGATGGCCACCAAATTGCCCCGCCTCGGTCCTTATACGGCATATGACCCTAATGTGGCATTGAGCCGTGTGCCTTGGTGTTCTATCTTAAATTTTGTGATTGGCCATATTAATATTCATGCCCGATATTCGTCCAATTGGGTAGCACGTTTTGTTGGGTTTGGTCAATAGCTGGTTGGAGTTAGTCACGTTGCATGGTGAAAATTTATCTCTGCTAATTGTGTACACTTTTTTGATGAAAATCTCACGGATTTTTCGCGATTGCCTGATTATCACCAAGGAGGATGTTTTCCTAATTTGCTACAGTCACTTATCCGAGCCGTTTCTGGTCGTAAATATGAGGATTGGCTTAGAAAAGTTGAAATTTGAATCCTGTGTGCCGCGTCAGCAGCAGGACGTAGTTAATTGGACTCGGTATGCAATGCGACCGTCTATGCTATGGGTTAGCCTATACTACGAGCGAGTGCAGTTCTACAGCGGTCGTACAGCCTACATGGGACACGGAGCAAGCCTCTTTGATTTTACTACGAACGAGTGCAGTCCAGGTGTCACGAAGATAAGCATGCCTTCGGGGAATTCAGCGGCTATTAGGGCAAGGAGAACATTGGCGAAACATTGGCGAAGGGGCGATACCGCTCTGCAAGACAGCATCTCAAATTCCTCTTTTGCTGTTACACGGCCCGGTGAGCGCACGGTTTAGTTTAATAGTTGCCGCGACACCATGATTCATTCATTGTTCAATGCGTGAACTCTGAACTTTTATAAATTTTGTATCCGATGTGTTCGGATCTCAATGTCTTTATTTGTGTTGTGGTCGTTTTTACTACTTGTCGCCAGACGAAAGCAGGGCAGACCGCGATGCTTTATTTTCATTCTTGCCTATTTGTACCTATAATATTTGTTTTTCATGTTTTACTGTATAGTTTTCTATCCTTCTCCGCATTCATAATCAGTATCTCATATGCACGCATCGGTTTATTGGGTTCGTTCGGTTTTTAGTGAGTCAGGGGAGGACGCTGCATTTATGGCAAAGCCACTGGGTATTGCTATTGTGCAAGGTTACGTGCGACGGGCCGCTTCGATCATGGCGTTTTTTCTCAGGGATATTCATCACCGGTTCAAGGGGGCGTGATGCTTAATTGCTCCAGTTATTTTATAGGTTATAGTGATAGGCCGCGTATGCGGTAGGCCTGGGTTAATACTAGTAGTTTTAATTCTATGTGGTGTGAACGGAATTAATTAAGAATATGGTAAGGCATAAATAATAATAATAATATTTTAAAAATAAATTGGGGTAGCAAATGCATGGGTTTAATAGTTTGTTTGTTTTTCTACTTTGGTGAATGGGATTAAATAATTTCCTAATTAATATTTTATTTTTGAAATAAGTTTAGTATACAAATGGCAAATTAGATGGGATAATATCTGGATAATTAAATAAAATAGGAGGGAGGATGGGTTGATCTGTGGTAGATTGTTTAAGATGGATAGTTTGATGGATACACTGTTTGATGAATGATTGACTGATATGGATAGTTTGTTCCATGGGTAGATCGTCGATTGATAGACAGAGTGATAGTCTGGGTTTGATAGAATGATAGGGTGTTGTTACATTGACAGGTTGGTATTGATAGGTAGCGGGGTGGTAGATGTTTTAATTTTAGATTGACTGATTCATGGTTTGACGGGGATATATATATATATATATATATATATAATTTCCCAAAGGGTTCACCATTAGCCAAGATCTTCAATCGGAATACGGTGAAACTTAGCTATTCATGCACCGAGAATGTCAAGTCCATCATCAGCGCTCACAATAAAAAACTTTTGAAAACACCCGATACGGATTCAAACAACCGCTGCTGTAGTTGCCCCAAAAGTGCAAAGGCCAACTGCCCTCTCGATGGAAATTGTCTGGTGAAGAACATCGTGTACAAAGCCACCGTCCAACCAACTTCATCCCCATCAATGGAATACATCGGTCTCACAAGCACCACCTTCTAGGAGAGACTAGGTAACCACACACAATCATTTAAGGATGAATCAAAGTCTCTTGCATCGGAACTATCCAAATTCATCTGGAATCTAAAACGCAAACAAGATCCATTCCACATCAAATGGTCCATCATCCAACACGCGACTCCATACAACCCGGCCTCAAAGCGCTGCAACCTATGCATCGCGGAGAAGTTTCACATCATGACTGCGCCCAGGATATGTACTCTAAACAAACGCTCGGAACTATTCTCTATGTGCAGACACAAACGGAAACATAAACTCAATGCTTTCGGCGTAACGTAATGTTTTTTTCTGGATGGCCATATTTTACCAGACTACCAGCTCATCCTGTTTTCTATTGACTATTGTTTTCATTTTCCATTATTATGATCCAACTTTATATATGACTGATTAGTGATTACCTCAGGGATTACCTTACCTAATCTTGTGATTGACTTTTCACCTATTCAATTCATAATGGATTATCCTATCTGGTGAATGACTTTCACACCTATTATGGATTATTGATATTCCACTTATGTGTGTCAATAACTTGGATATGCTGTATTATTATATTATTATTATTGTTGACTATTTTATGATTAGATGTACTTCAGTCTGAAGATTGCCACCACCCTGTGTGGTTGGTGTGCATGAAACTGCCAGTTACTATGTATAAATAATTCTTAATTTACTGCTTGTTTTTCAATATATATATATATATATATATATAATTTTTTTTTAAATGTGTGTGTTAAATTGTTATATTATGAAATGTCGTAGATATTCATGAATGTATTTTGAAGGAATTAATAGTATTTATTGCGGAAGAAAACAAGCACAAACGTCAATTCCTGAGGTTTTTGATTTGATTTTAAACACCCCCAGTGTTACGTATTTAAAAGAGAAGAGGTGGTGAACATAAGAAATGATTATGGTGGTATTTGACAATGTTGAAGCAAATTTATTATGCGTAATATGCCATATTTGTTGTTTTAATATGTTTCCATGGTAAATGTAAATGGGCACTATCATTATGATGACACCAACTGTATGTAAACCTGTAAATGTTGTGGAATGTGGTTGTTTGATTTGATTATTTGTGTACTCAAACTTAGTTCAGAACGCAAAACTTATATGAGCTCGGTTTGATTTAATTAATTACATTTGGTATGTAAATATGAATGTAAATTATAAACGTTGTTTAATATAATTTGAAAATGGATAAGAATTATAACAATTAGTTGACTATTTTGGTTTACTGTTAGTGTTCTTTTCTTTTTGGACAAGATTTGAAATATCAGTTTGATAGGAATATTTATATAGAAAAGCAAAGAGTTAGAATGGTTAATTTTAGAATACTATATAACTAAAGAATTATGGTTAATATGTATATTATGTTGTTTAATATAGGCATACAAGCTAATACCAATATAGTACCAAAGTATGTATTTCTGATGAGATGTGATTGTTTGATTACGAAAAGCATAGAAAACGTATTGGGCTGCGATTATAAGTTATTTTATTATTGATTTTAAGCGCTAAAACATGATATTTTGATATATTTATTTAAAAAGAGTTTAAAACTATCAAATGGTTCAATTTTCGAAATGTATTCACAAAATAGGGGATTATACAAATGTAGATGTTTTGAATGTACCAATCTTTAGAAAATTTATTTTGTTATACTGAATGATTGGGTCATGGATGCAAACATGGATTTAGTGCTGAACTAGTGAATAGGTATTATGCAATGTGAAATGTGTTAAATAGATGGAATTGAATTATACATATGCCTGTTTTGATTATTACAATTATAGATATTTTGAATGTATATTGTATGATTTGGTTATGTAATGCTAACATGGATTAATTTCTGAATGTGTGAATATATGTATTGTGATTCATGCTGTGCAAAAGGTGTGAATGAGGAATTTGAATAAATTTGAAAGAAAAATATTATTACAACTATAGATGTTTTGAATGTACCAATCTTTTAAAAATGTATTTGTTATACTGTATGATTTGGTCATGTGATGCTAACATGGACTAATTTCTGAATTTGTGAATATACAGGGTGTCCCAAAAAAATGTTAACACTCCGGGCACATAAGATATCTTAAAAGGGCAGGAACACACGCGTCTAATCTTGATGTATTATGAAAGCTGAGTAAATAAGCTTTCATTTGCATTTTATTGCGTTCCAATTGGTTATTTAGAACGGGAGATATGCTTCAGCAAACATGAGGAAGCAAAATCGGCTTGGTCCAATCCTCTCAGTATGAAAGTAAAGCTTTTAAAATGCACGAAGCAAGAAGCAACATGATTAAGTCACACACACACACATCAGTTAATCTCTTCTTTGTTCTTTTCAACGCATTCTTTCGATTCTTTTCAAGCTTAAAATACATAAATAAATATATTCCACATAAATTTTGTCATGAGTTCAAGTTCTATACTCTTTTTCCATGTCAGTCAAACAGTCTTTAAAATTGAAATTGAAACATTTCATGTTCTTTGTTAAAATGGTCCATCCAATTAAATAAATGAACTAGTATTGCACTGAAATTAACCATAAATCAATTGCACATAATGAATCCTTGAGGTAAAACAAGAGCTTTCAAATAGTCAACTGAAGTCTCAAGCTGTCATAATGCGTTGAAAAGAACAAAGAAGAGATTAACTGATGTGTGTGTGTGACTTAATCATGTTGCTTCTTGCTTAGTGCATTTTAAATGCTTTGCTTTCATACTGCGAGGATTGGACCAAGCCGATTTTGCTTCCTCATGTTTGCTGAAGCTTATCTCCCGTTCTAAATAACCAATTGGAACGCAATAAAATGCAAATGAAAGCTTATTTACTCAGCTTTCATAATACATCAAGATTAGACCCATGTGTTCCTGTCCTTTTTAAGATATCTTATGTGCCCGGAGTGTTAACATTTTTTTGGGACACCCTGTATGTACTGTGATCATGCTTTGCAAAAGGTGTGAATTATGAATTTAAAGAAATTTGAAAGGAAAATATTATTACTATTATAGATGTTCTGAATGTACCAATCTTTTAAAAATGTTTTTGTTATGCTGTATGATTTGGTCGTGAGGCTAACAGGGATTAATTTGTGATTATATGTATTGTGATGGAAAAAGAAAAGAAAAAAAGAGGAAAAAAGTTAGGTGCTAGATGAAACATTTATTATTATGGTACTGAGTTTCATGCATGATAGTAAAGAGATAGAAACAAAAAAGGGGGGGGGGGGGGGATGGTGCGGCAAGGGTTCCATGTTCCATGGAGCCCTTGGTTGGCAGGTTTTTGTAGGGGGATAAGGGTCTGGACCATATTTGTTGTGCTCGTTTCATGGTTTTGCCCGTGTATTTGTGGAAGGCTAGAGGTGCTCCTTTCTGAGGTCTCGATCCTTTCAAATCGTGGTCCGGATCCAGATCCTCGTCTTACGTAGGTTTGGCTTATATTTATTGGTTTCTAAAGCATGGTGTATTGTTTACTAAATCATGGTGTATTGTATACTAAATCATGGTGTATTTGTATACTCAAGCAGGGTGTATTGTTTACTAAAGCATGGTGTATTGCATTATTGTATACTAAAGCATGGTGTATTCTTTACTAATATTGTATACTAAATCATGGTGTATTGTATACTAAAGCATGGTGTATTCTTTACTAAAGCATGGTGTATTGGTTACTAAAGCATGGTGTAATGTTTACTAAAGCATGGTGTATTGTTTACTAAAGCATGGTATATTAATTATTGACTTACTCCAGCTCATCCCACATATCAATAAAATTATTAAAAGTAATTGTTGAAATTGACTGTGTGTTGTAGTTTCTTGTCTACAGTACGTAGTTAAACCTTCTGAGGACAATGTAATCTTAATAACAGTCATCAGGTAGTTAGTGGTAGACAATTATTACTTATATCCCTCCATTTAGTCCGGTATATTGAAGATCTCTTAGTTCTTATGAAAAGCAAATGTGACTTTTGCAGCGGTCCTCTGGAGTAGGGTTAAAACTAAAGGCTGTCATGGTATGTTTCTGGCTAATTAGAGGGCATTTTTCTCCCAGAAATCAGTGACTTTTATTTTTCATAGTCTGTTCAAGAGATATCTGTAATTTAGAACGGTTATAATAATTAACCTATATATATATGTTTTGTCTCCTAGAATTGGCCAATCGAATAGCACTTATAAGAGACATTTGGCTATTTTGTATCCGTTTTCATCGCATTATGGACCATTGGTTTTCACAGCATCTCCAGAAAAGTACAAACAGTACTCAGATCGATTTACTATGAATTTGTAGCTGAGATTCAAAGCTACTATTGTGGAATATTTCATACGACTGGCTTTTACCCGTAGACATAGGAAATTATATTAGCAGAAGAGACAAAATAGGATAAGAGCAACTCAGCTCCGTACCAAGAGGATTTTAATTTCATAATTTTACACGACATGCATTATGCATAATCAAGGGTACTATAATACCTTATATATAATACATTGATAAATAAATAATCAAATATTCCTATTTTGGTCGTCCTACTAGACAAATACAGTCAAGGTTAATTTTTTGTAAAGACTACAATATTATCCAGATGAAATTGGAAAGGTCCGA
Source organism: Ophiura sarsii (assembly GCA_035610835.1). NCBI lineage: Eukaryota > Metazoa > Echinodermata > Ophiuroidea > Amphilepidida > Ophiuridae > Ophiura > Ophiura sarsii. The sequence continues at coordinate 60,035,260 of CM069451.1, forward strand.
GTGAATATACATTGTACCTAAGGCCTAAACTTTTTAATATTGCCTAGGATCATCAAGGAACAAAGACCTAGAGGGGGGGGGGATTTTTTGTGGAGGCCGAGAATTATTCCAGGAACATGGACTCGCACGCACTGAGGCCACGAAGGGCAAACCACAGGCCAAAGATAATCAAGGAACCTAGGCCTGGAGGTGTTTTTTTAAGTGGAGACCAAGCAATCCAGAAACATGGTCTCTCACACACTGATACCACGAAGGGCAATCCACAGGCCAAAGATAATCAAGGAACAGAGGCTTGGAGGGGTCACGAAGAGACCATGATCAACCCCGAACATGGGCTCTAAGGGGAATAGTGGGACGGCCAAGATAATCAAGGAACATGGCCGCCCACATATGCCAAGATAATCCAAAAGCATGGCAAAAAGCAACAAAATGGGAGGGTGGGAAAGGTTTTATTTTTAAAATCAATCTACTTGGTACGGTTGCCACAGGAGTCCAGCAAACTATAGCAAACATAATTTCCACTCCATTGGCTAAAAGAGTTTAAGCTTTATGGCTTAAACTTTAATATAATAACAAAGTTATGATGTAGGAGGTAGAACTTATTGAATGACCCTCGTATATTGACCTTTTTTTTTAAACACATACCAATTATAATATTCAATGAAACTAATTTAAACTCCACACCCATTAAACCTGCGCTCAGTGGTTTGTGTCGAAAAAAACTTAAATGTGATAGGATAGCCATACCTGATGGTGTGATGTCATCGTTAATAAAAAAAGGTTGCTGCACGTAATTATGCAGGAATTCAATGCTTAAAATAAACGAAAATATCATTACATGAAACAGAGATGTGGAAATCTTGCAACTATTTCATCATAGTGTCTATCAAAATGGCGACGTCCATAAACAGTTGATTTTCTTAACTCTAAAAGCCGTTTTTTGTCTTGATGCTGCACTTTTAAAAACTTTAACCTACAGATGTGGTGTATATAATATTAATAATGCTACATGCCTGAGCGCTAAAGTTCCATGGCACAGATTTCCTTTAATGTGACTTTAACCCCCCCCTCCCAAAAAAAAATGTGAGCAAGAAAATGGCAAAAAAAGAAAATCCACACTCACTCCATTAGAGGTCATAACTAATCTAAATGTTATGCAACACTGAAGACTTGGTCACTATTCAAAACAATTCCAAGTGGCAGATACAAAGCATAATTAGGGAGAACAAGAAGTTCAACTCAGTAAAAAACATTGAAGGACCACCTGAAAAGAGACACGGAGAAACTTGTCTTGCATCTTAGCCAACCCCAACGCTGAGGACCAAAAGCTTGGATCTTTGTCCAGAAGTGCTCTTGCAAATGCTAGACGAGTTTCTCTTTGTCTCTTTTCAGGGGTAGAGTATTTTTTGGTCTGAGTCCACGGAGAACTCTCGTGTGCTATGTCTGCTGGAGTGTCTGCCAAGATATCTTGGTCCAAGAATTGCCAAGGTTGTTCAGAAGAGCATTGATGGTGATCTATGGATTGTTGTTGGCCTTTCGCAATACTTTTCTTGCCAAACAAGGGGACACTGTTGGCTTCCGACTGGGTCCTTCAATGTTTTTTACCCTAATTAATCTTTGAATGGTGGAATCTGGCTCTTGGAATTGCTTCGAAATAGCTTTGTAGCCGGGTTTGTAGCCTTTCCCCTATTTGTGAGCATTCACAATATGCACACACAAAGGTCCTCACTAAGTTCTTTGGTCTTCTTCGCCATGCTGACAACAAGCTAAAATGTTGTCCTATAATATCCCTCAATGTACATTCAATAGGACACATTAATTTGTAATGCATCCTCATTGTATGCACACATCACGGAATAATACCATAACAATATAAAAGCCTATCACACAATATAAAGAACATTTGGAACGTCAAAAACATGTGTATTATCAAAAAATATGGCATCAATCCTGAGACTTATAGTTTTGGATAGGCATAAGGGACCGTTCATTATTTATGGTAGAGGGCGGTTGGGTAAACAAACTATAGGGGGTTCATGTAACTTTCATATGTTGAAATAGGGGGGGGGGGGTTACGTAACTTTTTATTCTTAAACAGGGGGGGGCTTGTGTAACTTTTTTAAACTATAAAGATGGTGGTGATTGGGTGTTAGAGGCTATTTTGGAGTGTAAATTCCTTTTTTCTGCGCTTCGCGCATATTTTCTTAAAACCTATCGATTTCAAAAACATTTAAGTTATGAGAATACTTCTGGACAGCAAATATTTTCTGTGCCTCGGACGATCTGATAGAAATTAGAGCCACAGGGTGTCTAAAACATGTTTAAAGGCATATATATGTGATCTTTTACAGGGGTTCATGATTTATTTAGAGATGGGAGTAGATTTTCTTGCAGATTTACTGATCATAAATCATAACTTTATTCTGAGTTACAGAGCGATATGATTCCTAATTACTTTAAAATAATGTTTTGGAGTGATTTTACTAGAGTGAAAAATAAGTTGTCCCCAGTGCGCAGACCTACCAGTTTATTTTCACTCTTATGGTTACTAAATCCAATTTTATGATTTAAAAAATGTAATTTATTGCATGCTTTTCACCTCATCTCAGCTTTTGCTCACAAAAGCAGAACGTTTCACTGGATTATACGTTTCTGCCCAGAATGTTCTAACTTGTTAGGGTTATAAAGACTCATTAAACCACCCAAAATGTATAAATATGACAAAACTTCAGGCTCGCTGCGCTCGCCATTACTAATTTCACACAATGAAAAGAAGGGGCATCATAACATTATTGGCCGTTCAGATAGGGCGCAAACAGAATTTGCCAACGTATCCGTGAACAAAATTCTAAAGGTATAAACAGCCCTCTTTAAGTATGTGACAAGTTGATTTTTTCAGGGAGGGGGTAAAAGCTACTGGTTAGCAGGGGGGTCATGTCATTTTCAGTTTCATCTGTAGGGGGGTTAGGTAATTTTGACATATGAGTCTCAAATTTGTCCCAACCGCCCTCCACCATAAATAATGAACGGTCCCTAAAAACACAATTCTTGTTCAATTCTATTGTTATTGTTATGCAAAAAATGTTGAGCCCAAATATATTTATTTGTACTTGCAAACTAATTGCCTTTTGTGTAAAGCGAAAGTTCCACCACTCCAGCTGATATAGATATGAGAGGGGGGTGGGGGGGGGGGGGGGGGGGTAGGGGGGGTGTAAAAGCTACTGGTTAGCAGGGGGGGTCATGTCATTTTCAGTTTCAGCTGTAGGGGGGTTAGGTAATTTTGACATATGAGTCTCAAATTAGTCCCAACCCCCTCCACCATAAATAATGAACAGTCCTAAACACAATTCTTGTTCAATTCTATTGTTATGCAAAAAATGTTGAGCCCAAATATATTTATTTGTACTTGCAAACTAACTGCCTTTTGTGTAAAGCGAAAGTTCCACTACTCCAGCTGGTATAGATATGAGAAAAATGCAAAAACCCCATATATTTCAAAGGGTATGAATAATTGTGGGCGTACCTGTAGGTGCTAGACCATGAGAACATTTAAAAGTTGATAGGAAATAGAAGAATCTTGAACACAGTGGTGGCGCCGGCATCATAATTTTGGTGGGAAAAGGTGGGGGGGGGGGCAATACAAATTTGGGGGCATGACAAAAAGAAGATGTGCGCAAAGAGCGTGAAAAAGTGTTTGCCGTTTTCTGCTAATACTGTCAAATTTGGTGTAATTCTAACTGCAAAATTTAGCTGTTTTATGCTAAAATTGTCAACTTTGGTCTAGTTTAACCCTTTGAACCCTGAGTTATTATAAGGGTTCGGTACAACCACCCTGACTTCTCCGGAGGTAAAATGCTAAATATGTTTCTGCCCTCTATCATCGGTAATATATGTTAACGATGACAGAGGGCAGTCCGCATCTAGTGCCAATCTACTCAGACGTATAATCATTGATAATGTTATAACATAAACATCCGTTTTTATCGCAAAAATTGCAATTCATAACCGTTCTACAATGCATTACTGTCTACCTGAGAATTTTCTGCGCAAGCATATTCATTCCATTTCGTGCTATTTTCGATAGTTTTCATCAGCAAATGACATCAAAACACAACATAAACCTACGGAAACAAGGTATCTAACATCGGGTAAACATCACGTGATTTGAAAGTCATATGACCACTAAAAATCATGTGATCAATGTGTCACCTGTTCCAAGGCCGATTTATCGGCCTATCGGGTCACAGCGCGTTCTTAAATAGGCCGATTTTTCGGCCTTTCGGGTTCAAAGGGTTAACCTAATTTGGTAAGAAAAGCGTGCAAACCGCTCAAAAAAGTTCCCATTTTATGCTCAAATTGTCAAATTTTAACTAAATTGAATTTTTTTAGGTGAGGGAAGAAAGTGGGGTGGGGGATGGCAGATTTGTTAGAGGGGGGGGGGGGGGGCTAAATACTTACTGGGTTTGGTACATCAGCCTGTCTTCGTTCCCGCTTCTTCTCAATCCAATCCATCTCCTTTTGAGCTTGGGTCACCTCTCCATTTGCTCGAATTGGTTGATTGCTAAGTGTGAACTGTTTACAAATTCAAAGTCAATTATCAGAAAAATTAGAGAGTTCAATGTTGTAATATATTTTTGTCTTATAACCCTGCTCCAGAAAACATATGGCACCACCCCTACAGAGGGCTTGCAATTCTGGTCAATTTTAACGTTTCAAAGTTTGCGTGATTCCGGATAATCTGGTCATCAATGGTTCGGATTTCCATTTACACTAACTGAATAGGCCTACTTTATATGTTCATTAAAATCCCAAACTTTACATACACAAACCATTTTACTAATATTCATTAAAAAGCCTAACTTCACACTTACCATTCCATTGTTACACACATCTTTTACTATAGGTTTTCCTGGTCAATTTGAAAATATTATCAATGATTGATATTGAATGATTATCTAAACATATATTTCTATTTCCTTATAACAGCATTCAATTTCCTTTATGTGAATTCTATTTCATCTTAACATCGACCATTTTAAATTCATTTTGACGCATTCTATTTACATTTTGAATCATCACATTATTCAAATTCGTTTGTGTGTACATGCTCAAGATTCAATGGTCATAATTATATTTTCATTTTCATTTATACGCATTCAATTTAATATTTTGTAGATTCTTTTAAGATCCAATATGTTCAAACAGGGACACTGTCCCAGTGGCGTATCCAGGGGCCCAGCAGGCCATGCCCCCACCCCCTCCCCCCCCCCCCCCCCTTGACAAAAGAGTTTTAAAAAAAGGAGGAAGAGGAGAAGAAGGAGAAAAAGGAGGTAGGGGAGGAGGAAGGGTATAGGGGCATAGGCGGCGCACATGGGATGGGGGTTGGTTACAGGGTCCCGTCTACTTATTTTTAATGTGGGGGACGTTAAAAACAATGTACTGGACCTTTTTAGTATTAAAAATGCCAATTTTGCGCAATTTGCACGTATTAGTTTCAATGTTTTATTATTCAAGCTTAACAAGATGGCGTCAGGAACGTTTTTTCTGGACCATGTTAGTTAAAAAAAATACTTTTTTTGCTTGATTCGCGCCTTTTTTCCCCTACAGGTTTCAACATTGTAATGGGTCTCGAACCACCATAAATATTTTTAATATTATGTGGGGACGTTAACAACTTCATACTGGACCTTTTAAGTGTTCAAAATGCCAATTTGTGTGCGCTTCGCGCGTATTAGATTCAATGTTTCATTATTTAAGCTGAACAAGATGGCTTCAGGAAAGTTTTCCATGACCAAAAAAAGTCTTTGAGTGCTTCACGCGCATTCTTTTTACAGGTTTAAACCTTATAATGGTCTCGAACCACACCAAATATTATGTGGGGGACGTTAAAAACGTCATACTTGACCATTAAGTGTTAGAAATGCCAAATTTTGCGGGCTTTGCACATATAAGTTCAATGTCTCATCATTCAAGCTTATGCACTTATCAATTGCAAGCCCGGCCCCCGGGGACCCGGGGCGTGGCGGGGACCATGTGGGGACCGTACACGAGTGTACACAAAATGATGCCCGGCTATGCGGGGGAGTGTACACGGACATACAAACTGTGCCCTCGCTAGCCGGGGCGTGTAGCGGGGACGTACGCTGAGGAAAACACAAATGTACACCCCGGGCGCTTGCTATAAATAAGCTAGAGATGCGATGCGCTTGACGTAATAAGCCTAATAACACATAGGGAACACATAGAAATGCATTCCGGTATGGTTGCAGAAAGAAATAAGCGACCTTGGGACTGTAGCCGGGTGAATACTTTGTCCCGGGAAATGGGTGGCCGGGACTGGGGCCGGGACTGTAGCGGGGACGTACAAAAAAATGGTGCCCGGCCCTGCGGGAACCATACACGATTGTACCCGGGACGTCACATTGGTAATTTGTACGTCCCGGCCCTACCTCCCTATGCCTTCCTGTACCTGACTATGCCTCCTATACCTCGCCATTCCCGGCCATGCCCGACCATACCTCCCTATGCCTACCTATATCTGACTATGCCGCCTATATGCCTCCCCATTCCCGACCATACCTCCCTATACCTTCCTATACCTGACTATGCCTCCTATACCTCGCCATTCCCGGCCATGCCCGACCATATCTCCCTATGCCTACCTATATCTGACTATGCCTCCAATGCTTCCCCAGTCCTGGCCATGCCTCCCTATGCCTTCCTGTACCTGACTATGCCTCCTATACCTCGTCATTCCCGGCCATGCCCAACCATATCTCCCTATGCCTTCCTATATCTGACTATGCCTCCCCATTCCCAGCCATGCCCGACCATACCTCACCATGCCTTCCTGTACCTGACTATGCCTCGCCATTCCCGGCCATGCCCGACCATATCTCCCTATACCTACCTATATCTGACTATGCCTCCTATACCTCCCCATTCCCGGCCATGCCCGACCATACCTCCCTATGCCTTCCTGTACCTGACTATGCCTCCCATATCTCGGATTCCCGGCCATTCCCGATCATACCTCCCTATGCCTACCTATATCTGACTATGCCTCCCCATTCCCGGCCATAACATAACATAACATAACATAAATGCATTTGTATAGCGCCACTACATCAAGAACGCAGCGCATGTGAAAAACAGAAAAAGCAAACAATGTAAAATACAGTGAAAGCAGAAACACAAAAACCTGAAAACCAATGGCAGAATGACAAATTAGATTGGATATAAGTGAGTCTTTAACGCCTTCTTAAAAATACCTAAAGAGTCAGATTCCCTGATGGTGACATTGAGAGTGTTCCAGATGCCCGACCATATTTCCCTATGCCTACCTATATCTGACTATGCCTCCCCATTCCCGGCCATGCCCGACCATACATCCCTTATGCCTACATATATCTGACTATGCCTCATATGCCTCCCCGTTCCCGGCCATGCCCGACCATACCTCCCTATGCCCAGGGGGGTGAGTCAGGGGGGGCAGAAGTATGTCGCCCCGATATGAGGCAAATTCCCTCTTCCGTCCCGATGATTTTTATTAAGATATAGAGAGAGAGAGAGCGAGCAAAATCGTAAAAGGTCCCGCAATTTTTTTTTGCCGTCAGCTCGTGAAATTCTGCTAAGTGGGGGGTGGGGGGGGGGGGAGGTTTGCCGTCAGCTCGTGAAATTCTGCTAAGTGGGGGGGGGGGGGGGGGGTAGCGATGTGGTTGTCTCAAAACCGGCAAAAAAATTGCATGGTAAAAGTGGCAGCAAATGTACAAATGTACCGATAAGTGGTACACAAAAAAAGGTATATTGTCAAATTTTACGGTTGAAATCCAAGGATGCGAATTTAGCGTCCCGGTATTTGGGATTTAGCGTCCCGGTATTTGGAGCCAGGGGGGGGGGGGGGCCCTTCCCCCCGGTCGGTACGCCACTGCCTATGCCTACCTATATCTGACTATGCCTCCTATGCCTCCCCATTCCCGCTTATGCCCGACCATATCTCCCTATGCCTACCTAAATCTGACTATGCCTCCCCATTCCCGGCCATGCCCGACCATACCTCCGTATGCCTTCCTGTACCTGACTATGCCTCCTATACCTCGCCATTCCCGGCCATGCCCGCTAATTATGTAATCTTTTTCCAGGGAGCGCTCTCTATTCATGATTTTTGTTAGAAAGTAGATTTTCTTGCAGATTTACAATTCGGATCATAAATCATGAATATATTCTAAGTTACAG
>CM069451.1:60043594-60105083 GCA_035610835.1 Ophiura sarsii
ACCAATGTGTGAAATCTAAACTTGGTAGTTCACTTTGCAATATTCAGACAGTAAAGTTTGATGATCACACCTGTGCATCACTGGATGTAATATCTGATACACTGAGGTGCATGCCAAGTGTATCTCATGTTGACATTAGATTCAGTGGTGTTGACACAGTTGTAGCAAGTGAGTCTAGCATGACACAACTTGGTGAGAGTATAGCTGCATTGTCTAAATTATCTAGATTGGCAGTACGGTATGCACACAATATATTAGATATGAGTGTTATATTACAGCACTTATCTCAGTCTCCTAGCAAGACACTTACAAACATTTATTTTACTCATACTCATGTAGGTGATGCTATTAGTCACATGGGTGGTATTATACCTCACCTTGTAGTCCTTACACTATCGGATGCGGCATTGGATGATGGACATATTACAGCTTTGTGTAATATTCTACCCAATGCGACATGTCTGGAGAGGTTGGATTTGAGAGACTATCTTAATATAGGTAATAATGCATTGCACACAATATTTACACACATTCATCATTGTGTAAGACTGACATGGCTGTTCATCCATGCCACTATTGATCCCCATTGTAGTCCCCTTGTTAAGAAATGTGTAACAGCTGCAGGTTGGGACATTCCTGTAGAGGCATGTAAGATTTTAAAGCTTTGGTATCAGAATGCTGATGCAACACAGTCACTACTCAGTATATCAAGGAATGCAGCAACAAAATCCACTGAGTCACAAAAATAAACACAAACGTAAACAACACGTCCCATTTATAGTTGTTGTCTTGTTTATTTGGTAAACACAAACAACATTGTGTATAAATTAAACGCACTGCTTACAAAACTAGTTCATGTTACACAGTAAAATGAACTGCATGACATTCATTTGAACATTTTATTATTAGTATTATTTATTTTATATGGAGGATTTAATTATTTTATTCTTTTCATGTTTTATTGGTGGATGCTGTTCTTTTTTCAATTTGAATTATAATTAAATTACACAAAACATACAAATATAAAATGTTCATCACTTATTTAGTTACTTTTTTTTTTTAATGTATTTATAAATTTCCATAATGAGGTAAACAATTGTTGACAGTGACAGGTGTGCAATGTGTGCAATGTATTATATACCTAGATTTGCATTATTACATGCTTTATAGGCCAAAAGAAAATATTGTTTGTTTGTTATCCGTCGTCTTCGCCTAGTTTGTCAATATTTAAGATTTTTCAAATTTTTCGCTTCACAAAAGAATACCTAACCTATTTTCTGAATTCCAGAAAAGGGTTTTTGTCTTGTAAAAAATTGAAATTTCAAAATGTTTAAACATTTCTTGATTGGATTTTTGTCCATTTTGAAATCATGTCAAAATAATAAAACTTAAGGCCTGAAATAGGAGACTGAGACAGGTGTTGTTAAAGCATTTATTTATGTATGTTATTATTATAATGTTGACAACATTCCACAGGTGTTAGGGTCAAGTAAAGTTCATTAGGAGTGAAGTATTCATATTGAATATACAGGCCAACCAAGAGTTTTAAGGGGGTGGATATGGTTAAAAGTGAACCTTTTTTTGGAGGGGGGGGGGGGTGGGGGGGGGGGGGGGGGGGGGAGGAAATTGGCAAAAGTGTATCTTTTACCAACATTTCGATATTTTTTTCAACAATAAAACTCCACTTTAGGACATTTTTATTTATTTACTTACCTGGTTACGGAACTGGTAATGTATGTCCATCATAATAATTTGTTCACTTATAATCTATTTGCTTGTAAATGTTATTTGTAAATTTTATTTGTAAACGATTTGTTTTCCCACTATTATACTGCCCCCCCCCCCCCATTTTTCGAAACTCAAAATTGTCTGACATTTGATCCATTGTAACCACAGAAAATACCTGCTTTTTGAGAACTAAATTGTCACCTCCATAAAAAGTTATAAAGGGATGACCCCCCCCCCCCCCCCCCCCCCCCCCCCCACACACACACACACACACCCCACCACATAGATGGTACAGTTGACAATCTGCATTCATATGATCAGTGAAATCATTGACAATTGGATCAAATTTTATGTTAGTGACTTCTACAGGGTGTCTCAAAAAAGTGCCCCATGTAAAACATGATTTTTTTGTTTTGGGACATGAAAATATAACCAATGCTTGCGAAATACTAGTAATGTTCAGCAATCTTTGATACGCCATAAGATTATTTTTCTATCCATTTTAGGGCTTCCATTATCAAAATTATGGCCAATCTACTCAAGCATGTTCAAATTCACCTTTGGCCACTTTTTGTGTGAAGAGAGCTCTTTTATTAGAATCGTCATTCAGTGAGTGTGTAATTGAACATTATCAATGAAATCAATAATAATCTACCTACTAAATGTTGATAGGCAGTTGAATTTGAACAACAACAAAAATTTCCATCCATATTATCCATGATATAGGGGAGAGCGGGGAGTGTTCACCCCTTTTCATTTGAAGAGGTCTAGAGATGCCAATTTTAAAGATTAAATAGACCTATTAATATTATGTGAAAGATTGATATCTTGGCAACATATTACCATGATCTCAGTACTCTAGGCCTTACTATAAAGGCAAGAGTAAATGATAAAGACAGGTGTCTCAAAGAGGCAAACTTGCCCCACGCCAGGGTAGAAAATCAAAGTGCTCAATTGACGGTATAGTGGCCGATTGATGCATCAGGCATGGTCAAAGACCAGTCCCTGTCAAAGACCAGTCAGTCCCCCCCCCCCCCCCCCCCCGATGCCCTCTAAATGAAATGACCAAATTATATATTAGCTAGTTAAGTTTTCAAATCATGCTTTATAAAAACTGCTTTACATTGATCATGCACCCAGTCCCCAGTTATGCCCCACACCCCCCAACAAAATCGACTGAAGATAGCAAGAATGCTCTTCCCTGAAGATAGTAATACATTATGTAAAACCCATCTAATGAAGATAGCAATATAACCCATTATGTAAAAAAACATATAATGAAGATAGCAATACATTACATTATTTAAAAAAATCTATATAATGAAGATAGTACCGTAATATATACATTACATTATGTAATGAAGATAGCAATACAACCCATTATGTAAATAAGCCATGTAATGAAGACAGCAATACATTACATTATGTAAAAAACATCTAATGAAGATAGCAATACATTACATTATGTAAAAAAGCTATCTAATGAAGATAGTACCGTAATACATTACATTATGTAATGAAGATAGCAATACAACCCATTATGTAAAAAAACCATCTAATGAAGATAGCAATACATTACATTATGTAAAAAAGCTATCTAATGAAGATAGCAATACATTACATTATGTAAAAAAAAACCATCTAATGAAGATAGCAATACATTACATTATGTAAAAGGCTATCTAATGAAGACAGCAATACATTACATTATGTAAAAAAGCTATCTAATGAAGATAGCAATATATTACATTATGTAAGAGCTATCTAATGAAGATAGCAATACATTACATATATAACAAACTATCTAATGAAGAAATGCAATCTACTGATGATAGCAATGCATTACATTATGTACACATGCTATGAAGATAGCAATCAATTACGTTAAGTAGATTTGCCATCTTAAGGGAAGTGTCAACCTTTTTATTATGATGTTCAATGTTTGCTTCTAATGTTTGAGAATATTGAATAAAAGTACATAAAAGTATACATTTATAGAAATTGATAAGGACTTCCGATTGTGACATCAATGTGATACCAAATGAACCAAATTAAAAATCGATACTTTTTTTAACCCAACTTTTTCAAACAGCGTAACTAAAAATCAAAAGTTGGTACTTTGTTCTAATATAGATTTTTGTAAACCAGACAATTTTGTCTAGGATTGTTTTTTTTCTTTTTCCAAAATAAGGCTTAGTTTTTGAAATATTGCTAAAAACATCAGAAAAGTGTAAATTTAGGGGGTTTTTTTGCATAAATTTAGTTAGAAATGGATGCATATCTCGAGTTTGAAATCCATAATCGAAAATTTGAGAAAACCAATCCTAGACATTGTTTTTCGCTCTTTTGTTTCTCGCGTCTGCGTCGCGGATAATATGTGGCGCATCTAGTATTACGCACGGTAAAATTCAGCGCACGACGCAATGATCAAACAGCTGTCGCTGCATTTTTAAAGCGTGGAACTCCGCTTAATATCCCGTCAAATGACCATGCACCTTTTCCTGACTCAAAACTTACCAAAACAACAATTTTAAATCACCCAAAAGAACAGGAAATAATCGCTTCCGATTAGTAACTTATGATGGTAATACATACACTAGCAACCAAAAGTATTAGGACACTTTGCAAGCTGCAAATTGAGAGAAAACACTGGGAATCTATTGAACTACTGTGTTAGGTTTTTGGTATTCTAGGGTTATAAAATGAATGGAAAGTTCTTAAAATGTTGTTATAATAAATTTGGGATGATATTCCTACTTAAAACATTATTATTTAAAAGGAAAACATTTGTAACGATATTTCAGTGATTAAGGTTTTTTGCATCGATACTTGTATATTTAGTTAATTTGAGTCAAATAGCTTGACAACAATTCTTAAGTCATGATGAAATGATAGCCCTGTGTAGTGTGCCCAGGTCATGTGGGTGCTATGAGAAAGTACAGAGAATCTGGTTGGTTTCCATTTAGAATATAAAAGTAAAGGTGCCAAAATGAAACTAAATTTCCCTCCCAAATATCTTATTTTGAAGATGAATGAAGAGATCATGTGTCAATATGTGTGAGAGATTAAAGACTAGTGACAATATTGGGAATAGTCTTACTTCAGTGAATCCATTGACAAACAATTGAGAAGGGTGTTTTTGTAAGGAAGTCAAAATTGTCAAACTACCCACCATAGGGATTACATTGGCTATAATGAGGTTGATGAATTATTCATGAGCTATTTCCAATGGGACATTTGTATGGGGATTTCAAGAGGGCACATATTTTCTTTAATTCCATTGAATTGAATGATCAGATGCTATAGGAAACATGAATTTATCAATGAGAGGAGATTCAACAACACAATTGTTCAACTCGTAGTAAAATATTACACTCAAAATTGAATATATGGGAGGATTTTGACACCATAATCAACTGTCCTAATACTTTTGGTTGCTAGTGTATAAAAGTATAAAATAATAGAGAAACAAGTGTGGGGTTGACACTGTCCTTAACGAGCAAGGAGTAAGATCTGGATACATTTTTGTTTTCAACATTCTGAAGAAGACTACCAAACCTAACCTGTTTGAATTGAAGTCTTTGTGAATTGTTGCAATGGAAACGTAACTAGATATGATCAGGCAAGGAGGAAGATGATTTATTGTGCAATATGTATGATTTTTATACATAATTTCTTCACCGTGATAGTGATGTATGCATTGTATAAATGTATATTTAATGTGTGTGTGCAATATGTATGTAATTATTAATGTTTACACTTTGTTTTTGTTACAATGGTGGGTGAGTTGTACCTATCATTTGATGCAATATGTATGTAATTATTAATGTTTACGCTTTGTTTTTGTTACAATGGTGGGTGAGTTGTACCTATCATTTGATGCAATATGTATGTAATTATTAATGTTTACACTTTGTTTTTGTTACAATGGTGGGTGAGTTGTACCTATCATTTGATGCAATATGTATGTAATTATTAATGTTTACACTTTGTTTCTGTTACAATGGTGGGTGGGTTGTACCTATCATTTAATATGGGCATAAGTATATTAGAGGAACAGTGCCATAACTCTAGGTATAGCTAGTAATATGCTTACATGAGGCAAACAAATTGGTGCGTTGCCCTTAGCGACCAACCCCAAATTCTTAATAAATTAGGGTCACATTTTGTAAAGATTAAATGTCACCCTAATTGTAAAAATATTACTATTTTATGCTTGAAAGGAATTTCTGCTTGAATTAATAGTTTTTATCACACTACTAGGAACATTAGTAAAGTTGACATTTACCAACTTTCGTCTCGACAAAGACGACAACAGCCAGGTTCTCACGTTCTGTCGGTAATCTTTTTTAGCAATTAAAAAAAGCCCATACACACAAAATTGACCAACGGACCCGACCTCAATACTTGAGGGCAACACAGCATTTTTGCCTTAAACCTAAGGCACTTTGAAGAAGGCCACTAAAGCCTATCATTGAATTCTAGTGTTTGTAAAATGTTCATTGTATACCCCTGGTATGGTGGCATTAGACATGATCTTATATGAGGCATGAGTAAGATTTATTGTGCAATATGTACTTTTATATTAAATATCAAACACAATGTATATTTGATATGTGCGTAAGATTAAGATTTTTTAAGTCATGTGCAATATGTAATAATTTATGTTTACACTTTGTTTCTGTTTGATATGTGCATAAGTTTATGAGTGTAACAGTGCCCATAATCCAAGGGTATAGGTAGTAATAATCTTACATGAGGGGCACAGCAATGGTGGGTGGGTTGTACCTATCATTTGATATGTGCATAAGTATATGAGTGTAACAGTGCCCATAACCCAAGGGTATAGGTAGTAATAATAATCTTACACGAGGGGCACAGCAATGATGGGTGGGTTGTACCTATCATTTGATTTGTGCATAAGTACATGAGTGTAACAGTACTCATAACCCAGGGGTATAGGTAGTGATAATCTTACATGAGGGGCACAGCAATGGTGGGTGGGTTGTACCTATCATTTGATATGTGCATAAGTCTATGAGTGTAACAGTGCCCATAACCCAAGGGTATAGGTAGTAATAATAATCTTACATGAGGGGCACAGCAATGGTGGGTGGGTTATACCTATCATTTGATTTGTGCATAAGTTTATGAGTGTAACAGTGCCCTAAGGGTATAGGTAGTAATAATCTTATAAAATGGTGGGTGGGTTATACCTATCATTTGATATGTGCATAAGTATATGAGTGTAGCAGTGCCCATAACCCAAGGGTATAGGTAGTAATAATAATCTTACATGAGGGGCACAGCAATGGTGAGTGTGTTATACCTATCATTTGATTTGTGCATAAGTTTATGAGTGTAACAGTGCCCATAACCCAAGGGTACATGTAGTAATAATCTTAGATGAGGGGCACAACAATGGTGGGTGGGTTGTACCTATCATTTGATATGTGCATAAGTTTATGAGTGTAACAGTACTCATAACCCAAGGGTATAGGTAGTGATAATCTTACATGAGGGGCACATCAATGGTGGGTCGGTTGTACCTATCATTTGATTTGTGCATAAGTCTATGAGTGTAACAGTGCCCATAACCCAAGGGTATAAGTAGTGATAATCTTACATGAGGGGCACAGCAATGGTGGGTGGGTTGTACCTATCCTTTGATATGTGCATAAGTATATGAGTGTAACAGTGCCCATAACCCATGGGTATAGGTAGTGATAATCTTACATGAGGGGCACAGCAATGGTGGGTGGGTTGTACCTATCATTTGATATGTGCATAAGTCTATGAGTGTAACAGTGCCCCTAACCCAAGGGTATAGGTAGTAATAATCTTACATGAGGGCACAGCAATGGTGGCTGGGTTATACCTATCATTTGATATGTGCATAAGTATATGAGTGTAACAGTGCCCATAACCCAAGGGTATAGGTAGTAATAATCTTACATGAGGGGCACAGCAATGGTGGGTGGGTTGTACCTATCATTTGATATGTGCATAAGTCTATGAGTGTAACAGTGCCCATAACCCAAGGGTACATGTAGTAATAATCTTACATGAGGGGCACAGCAATGGTGGGTGGGTTGTACCTATCATTTGATATGTGCATAAGTATATGAGTGTAACAGTGCCCATAACCCAAGGGTATATGTAGTAATAATCTTACATGAGGGGCACAGGGTTATACCTATCATTTGATTTGTGCATAAGTTTATGAGTGTAACAGTGCCCATAACCCAAGAGTATAGGTAGTAATAATCTTACATGAGGGGCACAGCAATGGTGGGTGGGTTGTACCTATCATTTGATTTGTGCATAAGTTTATGAGTGTAACAGTGCCCATAACCCAAGAGTATAGGTAGTAATAATCTTACATGAGGGGCACAGCAATGTTGGGTGGGTTGTACCTATCATTTGATTTGTGCATAAGTTTATGAGTGTAACAGTACTCATAACCCAAGGGTATAGGTAGTAATAATCTTACATGAGGGGCACAGCAATGGTGGCTGGGTTATACCTATCATTTGATATGTGCATACGTTTATGAGTGTAACAGTACTCATAACCCAAGGGTATAGGTAGTAATAATCTTACATGAGGGGCACATCAATGGTGGGTGGGTTATACCTATCATTTGATATGTGCATAAGTATATGAGTGTAACAGTGCCCATAACCCAAAGGTATAGGTAGTAATAATCTTACACGAGGGGCACAGCAATGGTGGGTGGGTTATACCTATCATTTGATATGTGCATAAGTATATGAGTGTAACAGTGCCCATAACCCAAAGGTATAGGTAGTAATAATCTTACATGAGGGGCACAGCAATGGTGGGTGGGTTATACCTATCATTTGATGTGTGCATAAGTATATGAGTGTAACAGTGCCCATAACTCAAGGGTATAGGTAGTAATAATCTTACATGAGGGGCACAGCAATGGTGGGTGGGTTGTACCTATCATTTGATGTGTGCATAAGTATATGAGTGTAACAGTGCCCATAACTCAAGGGTATAGGTAGTAATAATCTTACATGAGGGGCACAGCAATGGTGGGTGGGTTGTACCTATCATTTGATATGTGCATAAGTATATGAGTGTAACAGTGCCCATAACCCAAGGGTATAGGTAGTAATGATCTACATGAGGGGTACAGCAATGGTGGGTGGGTTGTACCTATCATTTGATGCGTGCATAAGTATATGAGTGTTACAGTGCCCATAACCAGTACTGCCCATAACCCAAGGGTATAGGTAGTAATAATCTTACATGAGGGGCACAGCAATGGTGGGTGGGTTGTACCTATCATTTGATATGTGCATAAGTATATGAGTGTAACAGTGCCCATAACCCAAGGGTATAGGTAGTAATAATCTTACATGAGGGGCACAGCAATGGTGGGTGGGTTGTACCTATCATTTGATATGTGCATACATTTATGAGTGTAACAGTGCCCATAACCCAAGGGTATAGGTAGTAATAATCTTACATGAGGGGCACAGCAATGGTGGGTGGGTTATACCTATCATTTGATATGTGCATAAGTATATGAGTGTAACAGTGCCCATAACCCAAGGGTATAGGTAGTGATAATCTTACATGAGGGGCACAGCAATGGTGGGTGGGTTATACCTATCATTTGATATGTGCATAAGTATATGAGTGTAACAGTGCCCATAACCCAAGGGTATAGGTAGTGATAATCTGACATGAGGG
The DNA here is from genome assembly GCA_035610835.1 of Ophiura sarsii. NCBI lineage: Eukaryota > Metazoa > Echinodermata > Ophiuroidea > Amphilepidida > Ophiuridae > Ophiura > Ophiura sarsii. The sequence continues at coordinate 60,053,048 of CM069451.1, forward strand.
GCACAGCAATGGTGGGTGGGTTGTACCTATCATTTGATATGTGCATAAGTATATGAGTGTAACAGTGCCCATAACCCAAGGGTATAGGTAGTAATAATCTTACATGAGTGGCACAGCAATGGTGGGTGGGTTATACCTATCATTTGATATGTGCATACGTTTATGAGTGTAACAGTGCCCATAACCCAAGGGTATAGGTAGTAATAATCTTACATGAGGGGCACAACAATGGTGGGTGGGTTGTACCTATCATTTGATTTGTGCATACGTTTATGAGTGTAACAGTACTCATAACCCAAGGGTAGGTAGTAATAATCTTACATTTTTATTTGATTATTCTTATACGTATACTTCATTCACATAACTCTGTGTAGTGACGTCAGTGTATATTCTTGTTATCAACCCAGCATTTAAGCACAAGTATCAGATTTCATCACATGCATTACATCACATGCGTGATAAGGAGGTGCCATCATTGGAATACTCTCTGACAGTGGGGGATCCAGGAAAATTTTAGGGGGGGGGCCCAAAAAAATGAATTTTTGCAGGTACCATCCAAGCGGTGCACAGCACCGCCCTGCGAGCTATGCTCGGACAGGGGGGTGTCTGAGGGGGGATGTGCCCCCCTCAGAAGTAGAAAATTTTTCAATTTCCGAACTCATTTGGTGCGATCTGGTGTATACTTTTGACCAACATTTTATCAAAAAGCCACCTCTTCATTTCCAATAAATATTTTGTTTTTTTATCAATGCACGAAAGAAGTTGAGCATATTATACTGATATATTTTTGATTTAAGTATAGATGATTTGAAAGGTCGAACAGGGGGGAGTCTGAGGGGGGAAGTGCCCCCCTGAGAAGTAGAAATTTTTTCAATTTTCGAACTCATTTGGTGCGATCTGGTGTATACTTTTGACCAACATTTTATCAAAAAGCCACCTCTTCATTTCCAATAAATATTTTGTTTTTTTATCAATGCACGAAAGAAGTTGAGCATATTATACTGATATATTTTTGATTTAAGTATAGATGATTTGAAAGGTCGAACAGGAGGGAGTCTGAGGGGGGAAGTGCCCCCCTCAGAAGTAGAAATTTTTTCAATTTTCGAACTCATTTGGTGCGATCTGGTGTATACTTTTGACCAACATTTTATCAAAAAGCCACCTCTTCATTTCCAATAAATATTTTGTTTTTGTATCAATGCACGAAAGAAGTTGAGCATATTATACTGATATATTTTTGATTTAAGTATAGATGATTTGAAAGGTCGAACAGGAGGGAGTCTGAGGGGGGAAGTGCCCCCCTCAGAAGTAGAAATTTTTTCAATTTTCGAACTCATTTGGTGCGATCTGGTGTATACTTTTGACCAACATTTTATCAAAAAGCCACCTCTTCATTTCCAATAAATATTTTGTTTTTGTATCAATGCACGAAAGAAGTTGAGCATATTATACTGATATATTTTTGATTTAAGTATAGATGATTTGAAAGGTCGAACAGGAGGGAGTCTGAGGGGGGAAGTGCCCCCCTCAGAAGTAGAAATTTTTTCAATTTTCGAACTCATTTGGTGCGATCTGGTGTATACTTTTGACCAACATTTTATCAAAAAGCCACCTCTTCATTTCCAATAAATATTTTGTTTTTTTATCAATGCACGAAAGAAGTTGAGCATATTATACTGATATATTTTTGATTTAAGTATAGATGATTTGAAAGGTCGAACAGGAGGGAGTCTCAAGTTCAATTTTCGAACTCATTTGGTGCGATCTGGTGTATACTTTCGACCAACATTTTATCAAAAAGCCACCTCTTCATTTCCAATCAATATATATTTGTTATCAATGCAAGAAAGAAGTAGAGCATACGACGTATATACTGATATTTTCTTAATTTAAGTATAGATTGTTTAAAAGCTCGAACAGGGGGAGTCTGAGGGGTGATGTGCCCCCCCCCCCCCCCCCCCCCCCCCCTCTTCTTCCTCTCTTTCTTTTTTTCCCTTTTTTTTTTTTTTTTTTTTTTCCTTTTTTTTTTTTTTTTTTCCTTTTCCTTTTTTTTTTTTGGTAGGGGGGGGGGGCCCGGGCCCGTCGGGCCCCCCCCCCCTGTATCCGCGCCTGTCCTGCTCTCTGACGTCACTGAACAGAGTAAGATGAACAAAGTTATGAATTTGATTTCATGTGTTCTCAATGTTAAACTTTGATCATATTTTAAGGACATGATGTAGTATATCTTTATATAGGTATCTACATCACATAAGAGGGTGCCATCATTGGAATACTCTCTGATGTCACTGAACAGAGTTAGATGAACAAAGTTAGGAATTTGATTTCATGTGTTCTCAATGTTAAACTTGGATCATATTAATTTGAAGGACATGATGTATATATATAGGTATGCTATCTACTGGAGATGGTAAATATATGGTATTATATGGGCATGCTATCTACTGAGGATAACCTTGTGAAATGAAATACAACATCCAATCAAATCCATATTTTCATAATGTGCTATATTATACTTTAAATCATGATGTAGTGTATCTTTATAATAGGTATCTACAGAAATTCGCAATATATATGCCTAATTAACATTATGTCGGTATGATATCAACTGAAGACAGTAATACATGGCATTATACGGACTTGCTATCTACTGAGGATAACCCATCATTTCACGATATGGACACATACGCAAGGTCAACAAAAGAAAACAGATTACTATATAAACATATGTCATTCTGTGTTTTAAGGGGTCTTATGTTTGATCGCTGAAACAAGCATGTGTAATATCACGGACATACCACGGATTAGCCCTACGGACTAGTTATACCGCATTTGAGTGGTTTCACTGCGTATATACTGATCAATTTGTTATGAGAAACAGTTGCAAAATTCTGTGATATTTAACATTTTTATATGATCGTTATGATCATCGAGAACTTCGATCAGAATGCAAAAAACCAAAATACGCAGAGTGCATTGAAAGGGTCTAATGCACTCCGAGTGGGCGCTGTTCAATGTGTGCACCACATGCTTTGTTTTGATTCGTTGTCCAATTATCGCAAGTTCGCCGATTTTCACTGCTGGTGTTAGCAAACTTGTCGACATGTTTTTTATTCGTTATTAAATAGATCAAAATTATTCTCAAATTGTAACTTTTGGTTTATATAGTGTCGTATATGAATTAGGTCAATACCACAGTGGGTCAATACATACATATGTTTTGTTTCTTGAAAAATTAGACATATCAATGCACTTGTGCAAATGTTGATATGCTCACAATAGCACTCATCCCCCTGTGGGGTTGTGCCATTATTCACACATCAACATCAGCGCATGTTAATTTTTATTGATTTTTGTCTAATTTCTCTTGAAACAACATGTATGCATTTATAAACATTATGAATTTAAGATAAACTTACGCTGCTATGGAAACCAGCACATCAAATAAAGTGCATCATGGGAGCAATGTGTTTAAAGGCAACACAATACAATGTGTGTTGTTTTAGAATGATGGTGTCCTCAAGAGCCGTAGGGGTAATTGATACTTACTTAGATTACATACCGGTTTAAAGGCAACAACAATACAATGTGTGTTGTTTTAGAATGATGGTGTCCTCAAGAGCCGTAGGGGTAATTGATAAGGTGCTTCTATCTAATTACTTAGATTATAGTTATTAGGTTTGAAAACTAAAACATAATATAAATATGGAAAGTAGGGTGGAGTTAGGGCAGATTTGGGCGGGACGAGACATAAATCTTGAAAACAGAGGGCGCAAATTCATTTTATCTGGCAGTTCTGTTTAGGCGGACTTTAATTCAATATAGGGGTTTTCGCAATTTGTTTTCCTGGTTGATAATTTGTTGATTTCTTTGATAATTTGTTGAAAGAAATTGCATGAACAATCAACAAATAACATGTTTTATCAAAAAAATTACATACCGTTCAACTAAAAATGTAATTTCAGTAAGGGTAACAAGCAAAGTAAGTAACAATAGGAGACGATACGATTACGGCTCATGGTGTACGCACGGTTTACGCAACGCACTGCTTTTGAAACGAATTCATGCACTCTCAGTAGTAACAAACCAATGGAAAAACTGGAAAGTGAAATACACTGAGTGCATTGAAATGTCTAATTGAGGACCCTTGATCTAAAAGGGGGGTTAAGTCACAATCTTGTGAAATTGTAGTTAGTATCAGTTTCTGCTACAAGGAGGATCTCTGCACCCTCTGTTCAAATTTTACAGTTAAGTCATGTCGTAAAGCATGTGTAAGAGTCCATGGGAGGTACAACCCGAGTGGGCCAAGTCCGACACATGGACACAATGAAACCCAGTTTTTCCCATTTTCTCTCAAAATGCACTCCATGCGACTTAACCCCCTTTTAGATCTAGGGTCCTCGAATTGCACTCTGCATGCATGCCGTGCATATGTGTTCATCATGCCTACACTCTTATGTTGTGATTCATTGTTCAAGCAGCACAGGTTCACAGATTTTTACTGCAGGTTGTCATCAAGCTTGTATTGTATTCATTTGATGAAGAGAATTTACAGATAGTAAAAAGTATGCACAAAATTGCACATTTTGAGTGGTATAGTTAATGTATGAATTAAGCCCGGTCTTCTCTCTTTGTATTCAGAGAGGCAACAAACACATGATCGTTCCAGGATCTTGAAATTCCGCCCTATTTTGTCGGCGTTTCGTGCACAATTTTGCTAAATTTGACCCCCTTTTTCGCACAAAAGCACAGACATTTTGTCTGAAAATAACCCCCATTTTTTCACCATTGCAAGGACACTTTCTTTATACTGCCCCACCACCACAGAAGGAAGTATGGGACAATTTGAATTTGTTGATATATGATGAAATAACTATTTTTGTGGATTTTTCAATATTTTTTTCAAACAATTAATTACATTTGTTTTACTATAGGTTTGCCCAGTTAGTTTAACAGTTTTTTCATTATATTTCATATCTCGTTAAGTTAGAATTCGTCCCCAAAATCTGACTTACGCATTTTGTTAGATACATTTCGTCAATGAGCATTATATTTCAAAGTATGACCATTTCATTTAATTTATTGGTCATTTCTTTCGTCAAGGAAGGATTGAATTCGTATCACCTGATGGTAGCGGGTCTATGCACAAATATAATTCGTCTTTGTTCATTATTTTTAATACTTTTATCACATATATTCGTCAGGTGTTAGAAGAATAGGCCTACATATCATTGCAGGTTAGATTAGAACCACCGACATGTGTTCGTTTGCCTTGTTGGTGATATAAATCATATGAAATAAAAGAAAAAAGAAAGACGAACGAACAAGAAAGAAAAGAAAAAATATATATATATAAAACGTATAGGCCTATAGCTGGATTTTACATGCTTCTAGGCAGGACGTTCCACATGGGACGAAATAAAAAGAACTGAATATGAAACTATTTGATCAAAGACGAAATAAATGTATACATTAGTAGGTTACCGCTGTATCAGACGAAATGGAAGTGTGTTAGGACGAAATAAAATGAACATTAAATGAAATTCATTGCGCAAAATATGAATATACTTGACCAAAGACGAAATTTACTTTAACAAATGCAACCTTCAAAATTTTAGGACGAATTCAAACTTAACGAGATATGAAATATAATGAAAAAAGTGTTAAACTAACTGGGAAAACCTATATTAAACAAACGTTATTAATTATTTAAAAATATATGAAAAATCAAAGTATAGCCCCCCTTTTTGCGCAAAAACAAGGACACATCTGGTTCAAAATACCCCTTTTTTGTCCTATTCCCAGGACAATTTGATATGACACCATACTCGTTCTAACTTTTTGAAATCGTGGACATAGATTCCAAAATGAACCCTAACGTTTTGAAATCGCGGACACAGCTTCAAAAATCACTCCTAATTTTGGGAAATCGCAGACATGGTACAGAAAACCCTTTTTTTTCTGCAATTTTTGGAACGATCATGCGTACCCAAAGTCAATGTTGACTGAAACCACCTTGGAATTATGTCAATACATGCTATGTTTTGTTTCTCGAAAATCTTGAAAAAACAATGCACTATCTGTGCAAATGTTGATATTAGCTCACAGTAGCATTCCCTCCCCTATGATGTTGTGCCATTATTCACACATCAGCATTAGCGCATGTGCGAGCGTGTTGGCGCAGCGGATTGTTCCCTCGCCTTGCACCAATGAAACCCGGGTCAATTCTGTGCACGACCGCGGGCTTTATGTGCATTTGATAAATCACGATCCATGCACGCCCTCGCAGGTTTTCTCCGGTTTCCTCCTGCTTTCAAAATCGGTGATCAGTTGTTTCGGTTATCAAAAACTTCCTTGAACCCAATGGTATTTGGGGAGCTGCATTAAAAATGGTGGATGTTACAATCTAAGTGCGGATAGGTTTGCACTAGAAATTGGCAGCACCCTTGTTGATGCGACCTGATTCTGATTATTCACCAGCAGCAAAATTACAGCGCTTTGAATCCGTTGGAAAAAGGTGCTACATAAATACTAATTATTATTTATTGATTTGTCTTATATTTCTCTTGAAACTACACATATCATACAGGGTGAGTCAGAAAGAACAGGCACTTTTTTTCACAAATGTATGCGTGCATATTAAACCCAATTGTAGCACTATAAAGACCTATAATTTGGCTTTCATTCAAAAGAAGAATTTATATATCGACCATTGCATTATCATGTTACACTAATTTTAGTAAAGCTCCAAATTGTGAAGCCAATCCACGGGATAGTCGAATCATCAATCATTCCTTAATGAGATTCGCTTTTTAAATAAGCTGAAATGTCTCTTTTCACTTTTCGTTTTTGAATCCAGGCTTTATTCTGTCCACAGTTCTATTAATGTCTAGATATTTTAAGATTTTGTATCCAACATTCATGTGCCTTTTCATGTTTTTTCTCTAGTTTCATTGGTTGGCATCTCTGACAGCCACCCAACAATATGTGTTATTGCCATTCCGTGGATTGGCTTTAAGATACCGGTTTCAACTAAAAGTGTTGTAACATTATGACGCAATGTTCAAATTCAAACATTCGTTTTTTGAATGAAAGCCAACTATGTGGTCTTTGTAACACTATCATTGGACATGAATATGCAGGCCTGCAATTTCTGTGGCGCTTTCTCTAAAAAAATGCCCGTTCTTTCTGAATCACCCTGTACACATTTATTCACATATAAACAGAAAATTAGTATCGTTTTAATATGTGAAGTCAATTATATTATATAGGTTCTTATTTGCATTGTATCTTTTTTGTCTATTTACAAAATTGTGTTCAAATACTGTATAATTATTGAAAGAGATTAAATCATGTTATGATGTGTGTGCATCAGTCACCAACCTACAACTTGTGTTTTGAACGTCATAATTCCAATAATTCTATGATTCCCTTTGAGAAATCTGGGTGTGGGGGCATTTGATATAGTGTCCCCCACCCTTCAAAAGGTGGGGGGACGTGACCCCTGTCCCCCCCCCCCCCCCCCCCCCCCCCCATGATTGACCTTTTTCTGTCTCCCTCATGCCCCTAATCGAAGACCCTATAGTTCAATCATTTCCAAATTGGCGAGAGTAGTATAGAAGAAGGGGGTTAGGCTGGGTTCACATAGGAGTATACGGTATACTGTATTCGCTATACGCTATTCGGTATTCGCTATACGCTATACGGGCACGGCGAGTCACATAGGGTAGCACGCGAGCCCTACTCGTAGTAGAGTCATTATCTTGGATTCCGTGATCATTTTCTTCCTACCTTAGTTTCTTAGTGAATTTGTCAACTAGAACCATTTTAAGAGAAAATGAGCTCCCATGCATTTCTCAAAAGTGACAGAAACGTTCTTTTATAGCAAAAATTCCAAAATGGCCCCATACTGGGCCAAAAATTCAAATGACTTTAATTAAGCTAAAAAGCACACCAAATTGTTCGGCTGAGCACAAGGATTCCAAAAAAGTATAGTACAAAGGAGTCCTATTGTCCTATTGTTCTAACTTACCCTATTCTACGCAATACATTGTTTATAAATCGTGATAGGGGAAATTCGGAACGCCTGTACACACGAATTGTAGCTGCCACATCCAAACAGGACGGTATACGGTGCACGAAAATCGAACACGCACGATTCCCGGTATACTATACTATACTACACTATACGCAGGTATACGGCCTTTTCGAATAGTGCCGTCTTATGTGACCCGGTATTATGAAATTACATTGTTTCGATTTAAGATATACGCGTGCCCTGCAAAACGTGCACCGTATACCCGAATAGTATACTCCTATGTGAACTCAGCCTTATGGAACACAAAATGAACTGCCCCCCCCCCCCATCCCCTGCATCCCAAATGAAATTGACCAACTGGGTATCTTACTATAAATCTGGAAACGGTGTGTGTTTGTGTGTTTGTGTGTTTATTTGTGTGTTTGTGTGTTTGTTATCCTTATTTCTCCGTTAGTTGTGATCAAAGTGGCGCCTAATTCGCATGAAAGATAGAGGAAATAACGGGAAGGGTGTTAAAGTTTATTTCAGTGAAATTGGTTAACAATTGGCTCCAAAAACAGCAAAAAACCGCTCAGATTTGGCTCATAAATGCCACTAGAATTGAACAACATTGTGCGTTGCGCGTACTACCGCGTAATCATACCGTGGTAACACGTCGCGTGCATGTTTGCGCAAGGGCTCACTGCCGCGCGCGGCACACGCACTCCTACACATTGCGCAGAAGCCACACGGGATAATGGTTATAGGCCTGTACAGTGTGTTGGTTGGGTATTTGGTGTCATGTTGGGGAGGGAGGGGGGGGGAGGAGGGGGGGGGGGGGGGAGGGAGGGGGGGGGGGTGTAAAACCACGGGAAATGATTTAGGATAGGATAGCGTTTTGCGGGGGTTAATGAAACAACCTGATTTCTTTACTTTAAGTTGGCATGCCAAACAATCTAAGGGACCGAGGGTTAATGAAGTAGCCACGGGAAATGGTTTAGGGAGGGTTGTGATTATAAATCAAACTGGTTTGGGTGTGTGCATGGGCCGGGGGGGGGGTGGGGGCTGTAAAACCACGGGAAATGTTTTAGGATAGGGTTAAGAGTTAATGAACTAGCCGCGGGAAATGGTTAGGAGGCTTATGATTATACATGTAAATCCACCTGGTTGGTGTAGTTGCAGTGGAGGGGAGGGGCGATTGTAGAGGGTTTATGTGGTTTTAAAAGTACTGACGGTTAATTTGATGCGGTTTGAGAGGTAGGGGTTAATAAAGTAGCCACGGTAAATGGTTTAGGAGGGACATGGTTATAAATCAACCTGATTTGGGGGGGGGGGGGGGGGGGGGGGTTGTAGGGAGTTTATGTGGTTTTAGAGGTAAGTAATGTGGCATAACCATCTAGCGGATGCAGTAGCCGCGGAAATGGGTTATGATTATAAATCCACCTGGTTGGTGTAGTTGCAGTGTGGGGGGGGGGGGCGGTTGTGGGGGTTTATGTAGTTTTAAAAGTACCGAGGGTTAACTTGATGCGGTTGAAAGATAGGGGTTAATAAATTAGCCACGGTAAATGGTTTAGGAGGGACATGGTTATAAATCAACCTGATTTTTTTCTTCTTTTTTGGGGGGGGGGGGGGGGGGGGGGTTGTAGTGGATTTACAATGCCTTTAGAAGGGATATGGTTATATATGGTGGGGTGTTGTAGGGGGTTTATGTGGTTTCAGAGGTAGGTAATGTGGCATAACCATCTAGCGGGGACCCGAGCGTAGCGAGGGTACGCCGCTAGTCTTACTATAAATCTGGAAACGGTGTGTGTTTGTGTATGTATGTATGTCGTTACAGCTGCTATCTGTAGAAGAAATATGCGAGAGTATTATGTTATCGAAGATAATTGAAATGAAATTGTGAGATATAGGCTTTTACGACGGGTATTCATAATATAAGTTAAAAGTTTTGAACGGGTTCGCCGTTGGACAAGTTTTCATTGAAATGGTTCTGTCTGTCTAAAGAGATGATCAGTAACTCTCGCTTGCTGTATAAAGTCTTACAAGTGACACGACAGTGTCGTAGTTGTGAGCGAGTTTGCTCTTTTATGTATAGGATATAATTGTTGACTTACAAAAATACCGTCTCTCAACCACCCCCAGCGTTTGTCAATAAGTACCCAAATAAAGGGTTACGAACGAACGGAGAATAAAAACTGCACTGGGTGAGTGGCCGCCGTGGGAGTGGAATTTTTAGAACCGCAACCTGTCCTCGGTGAAGCCGACATTAAATGTGAAGGTAAAAGTGGAGACAGGGAGTATAGTCATGGGGGGGGGGGGGGGGGGGGGGGGGGGGGGGGGGGGGGGGGGGGAGTAAGGACACATTTTAGTCCAAAACGGCCCGAAAAAATGCTTTACACAATGGGAAAGGGGGATTAACCGGCCCTGAGAGGTCCATAACCAAGCGGCCCATGTGGCGATCGCCACAACGCCACAGTGGCCATTCCGCCCCTGCAGGCCTATGAATCTCATATCTGCCCATTGTTGAGATTTGGTTCACAGTATAGCGCACTCTATCAGTTCTTCACCCGGAAGTTAAGCGTAAACTGTCAATCATTCGTTGTGAATGAATATTCATCCATGACAAATTCATGACCTCACACGATGTGATCATCGCGATCCTGCGTCCTTCCCAACTGATCTGATTACACTATATTCATAAAATGCAAATAACGCCACGCCTCTCCTCTGTCACTGCCAGACGAAGCCATCCACAATTTAAAATTCGTATTTTGTTCCACGTAAAAATTGATTTCAAATAACCAATTCTGAATGTTTCGTGTCATATAAGCGCTAAATTCTGCTATCATCAAAGCAAATCAGTTCTACTCTAAATCACAATCAGCTTTTTTTTACCATTGATGTATATACTATTTCTGTGCCACAAATCATGTTTTGAGCCGATAAAATCCACCACGTCTTAGGTCGTCTGGTTTGCTACGACCATGATAGTGCGCCCCATATAAAACCTTCACCCGTGAATTTGCGCATAATAGACGGGGAACTTTCCCTCCGAGATACTTGTCTCATAGTTATACAGTCTCTGATACCCCCCTAAAAAACCCCGCTTGCTTGTGCAACTTTACAGGTGAAGAAATTACATAGAGGGGGTATATCATGGTTATAGCAACCCACAGACGACGCTGGTTACGATTTGCCTAAATTTGCAATTCGTATTGGTTTAACACGTAATCGCGAATACCCATCGACAAATTCTAAATATCACATTCCTAGGTACAACTAAATTAAATTATCCCAAAACCAATGGAGTTGGATAACCAACTCCACTCTAAGAGTCCTTGCTTTTAATTTTTGCAAGTTAAATAACAGTTCTTGAACATGGCGGATAATTTTAAAGTGACCCTTAACGGTATCTGCATCGATGGCCGAGTGGCTTAAGGCGTTGGATTTATAAAGAATATTTTTATCGTGATTTCGAATCTCACTAGGGTCACCTTTTCTTTTGTATTTATTTTTTGTAACAAATGACGTTGTTTAATCAGTTTAACATTGGAAATTTAATTTATACTATACAAATGCTTTTCCCCCTCTGAAATCTGACATTTGAATTAATTGCAATTTAATATTAGAGAAATGCACGGCTTTTCAAGAAGCACGGCGCGGCGAATCCCGACGGGTTGTTTTTTCGTGTTGCCGGTGTGTTCTTACGATACCCGCACGTAGCCAGGAGTCTTGCCACAATAATTTTTCGTGACCGGCATCGTCTTGTAACCCAGACGAGATGAGGCGCGATAATTTTAATCAATGAATCAATCAATGAATCAATCAATGAATCAATGAATGAATGAATGAATGAATAGGTGAATGCATCAATCAATCAATCAATGAATGAATGAATGAATGAATCAATCAATCAATCAATGAATCAATGAATCAATCAATCAATAGGTGAATGAATGAATGGGTGATTGATTGATTGATTGATTGATCAATGAATCAATCAATGAATCAATCATTGGATGCGCGAGTGAATTTATACCTATGTAGTTGGTTCAAGTTGCAATTTTTCCTACCAACTTGTAATTTGTACTTGCCTGGCTGGTAAATGGGTGAAATTGAAATTCTTCCTGTCGTGAATTTTTACTGACAAACAAGCTATTCAAAACAAAAAAAGGATCATCCAGACACTTCATCCTCGTTCATGAAAATACAACGATTAATTAATCGATCAATGGCGGCGGGTCGTCGAGCAGTGGTCAACAAGCGGAGCATAAAATGGTGATTTTCTAAGTATTCTAATACAGTTTCAACTTTTACATCATTGTCCTAGCAAAGAGCTCAGTGTAGTGGATTACTAAAAGCCAAAAATTGGTGCGTGGAAAGGATCTGGGCCATATAAAGAAGGCAACGAAATCACGGTTTCGTGCTGCATTAAAAATGTGTGCGAGTGACGCGTGTATTGCAGGGTCAATAACATTATTATTGTCGTGTTTGTGTTTGTGTACGGCGAGGAAGTGTTTCTCATGTTTCTCTTGCGAAAAGATGCAATATATAACAGTAATTTTTAACATTATTGTTAATCGCAACGATCAATCTATTTACTGTTACCGTCGATGGCGAATTATATTTAACAATAAACAAGCCTGCAATAAGGCAAAACTAGGCCTAAACATAAAGGCCTAGTTAGTACTTTAGTAGTACTAGTACTATAATCAAAACAAAGAATTCTCGATCAAATCGTATACGATTCCTCAGTGTCCCAGCGTCTGGGGCATACTGTGCGTGAGCGCGTCAATCGCGACGGCAAGGGCGCAGTAAAACCGGAAGGTTTGACGTTCTTGTAAATAAAAGGTAATTGACCAATCGCGGCCCTAATCAACAAGACCCCACGCTGCGTGATTGGACAATTATGTAAGTAGGCCTACGCCAGCCCGAACGCGTTGTGGCATGGTTGTCAAGGGCTCATCACACTGCGTTCAGAATTCGGATGACGCTGGCGTGACTGAAATAAATGTTTTGATCGAGAATTCTTTGTTTTGATTATAGTAGTATATAATTCAAATTTGGTCTGGATCTGGAGCTTATAGGAAGGGGCGGACATACGGGAACTTTGAGTTATTTTCAGCAAATTTGCTTGGCAACAAGTTTCAGAAACAAAACATTCCATGCACGCACTCAACGCTCGAGCGTTACGCACTTGATCCGCAGTAGGCGCAATGTGCGGTTGCCTATTGATTGATCTGCGCAAGTTGTTTTTGTTTTTGTTTTCACCGGCGTTTGATTTGTTTTCACCGGCGTGACGTAGGTCCGCCCCAACCTATACTCCAACAATACGGCTATCCGCATCACGCTAGAAATATAGAATACAATTTTGAAAACGCCAACATAGGCCTAAATTTTAAACTTGTTTAGGGCTACTACCGTATTTCTAACTAATCAAATCTTTGTCGTTTTTTGATTGATGATTTAACATCATCATGAACTAAACAAACTAAACTGGTCTTTAACTATTATTAATCAAAACAAAAAAATTGTGGATCACATCGTATAAGATTCCCCAGCGTTCCATGCAACTGGTGTGTATCATGCGTAACCGCGACATTCGCGATGGCTAGGGCGCAGTAAAACCGGAAGATGTAACGTCAACGACTAACGAATTGTAAACAAATACGTAATTGACCAATAATTGCGGCCCTGATCAACAAGACCCCACACCGCGTTTGCAACTGTTTTGTAATGCACTGCTGTGAAGGACACACTCGACCTTTGTAATGATCGCAAACGCTCGGATCATGACTTTAGCTGTGACTGATTGACAAATCTTTGGTTTGACTTTGATTATGAAAACAACCATAGACAAATGTTAGCATATAGCATTACGTCCAGTCTTTTGGATTCTGCTGAGTGTAAACGTGTAGCCTACAGTGCTGTCATATCTCCAGACTAAAAACAAAAGTAGGCCTTAATGTAGTTAGTGCATAATAAAAGTACATGGTTAGTGTAGCGGTAGGGCGATTCATTCAACTTCAAGCCAGCGTTTTTCTTGGACATACAGGTTGAGATATTAATCCAAGGTATACATAGGTCGTCAGCAGAGAACTTCAGCACTTTTTGAAATAGCCAACGCTTCCGATCTAGTTAATGCACGTGTGTGGGCGAGGATGACTCATTATAGAAACGATCGGCCAATCGGATTACAAATACTGTGATGCGTTAACCTGCTTTAAAGATCAACGCTATTCTTCAACACACTTCCTTGTTTACGCTGTACGCAGTTGTCACAGAAAAGTGCTGAACTTCTCTGACGCCGTCTATACCTCTGAGGCTCTCCCCAGTAGTCTCCCCAGTCATGTAATAGGCCGCCTATCAAATTTATCATGCTTTCACTCCATACATTGTAGGTCTCACACAGAGAGCTACGATTCAGAGCTAGTCTAGTTTTTAATGATCACATTACCACAGGACTTTCTCGTTTTCTATGTAATTCTAGAACTGAGAGGGAGGTGACAATCAGTGAATGATGGATACAAAATATGGCATGTGATACAAATCTTGCGTAAATGGTGTTATGCTTTATTCCGTCATATATATTCTTAAAATCTAGCATCAATTCCATGAACACGAATAGGTACCGTCAGATTCAACAGTCGCCCCCCAAAAATGTGATAAAAAGTTAAAAGCAATAAGGAAAATGACAAAAGAATAGTGACACCTGCATACAAAAATATAGGCCTACAAAAAGTAGTACTTATTAGGCCTAATAATACATAACCAGTTCAATAATGTATCTGTTACTTTGAACAATTCCAACATGCCCTGCACGATTAGTGTGCATTTCCGTGAACATTTCCGTGAACATGAATGTACACTAATCGTGCATTGGATTCAACAGTCATTCCCAAAAATGTGATAACAAATTAATTACAAAAAGTAGTAGGCCCTACTTAGGCCTACTGCATAATCAGTTCAATAATTTCTCTATCAACATGCACTACAAGATAAGTGCGTATGTTACATCATGTATGGGCCTATGGAATTCAGTACGTCATAATTACGTATAGTAGGCCTATGATTAAAAATTGAACGAACAACAACATGCAGCAAAAAGATGATCATGTCCGAAATAATCACGCTTATGGTTGTGCGCGTTTCACGCATTGTACGCTGTTTCATTTGATGTGTTTGTTCAATTATAAATTCCAACTATTATAGCTTCAAATAGACAGTTGTCATATTTGTTTACTATTTTAGCAAGAATAGGCGCAGTGATTGAAATTAAAGCCAGTATTTCTTGGAAATTGAGATTGGCCAAAACAAGAATGACGTTGACTCAGATGCTTCTATTTCATAAGCACTCAGACAGATAGATATGATTATTGTATTGTACATTGACGTACATTGTTGAGCATTGTGCGTTCAACAGGCAGATGATTGCACTATCAGTGGTACTGTCTAATCATGAAATTATTAAACTGATTAAGCCAAGTAAAAAATTAAGCAGTTTCTCGTCCCCTCACGGCATGCATCCTTTTTCAGAAATTCTGTAAATGTTCTTTTTTTATCTCTCTGGCTTGAAAAGCCAGAGGGGGGATATTGTGATCATGTTATGTGTGTCGTGGTGTATTGTTCCCTTTTGGTTAGCCGTTTTGGTTGGTTCCGCATAAGAAAATTCAGGATTCAATCTCAACCATACTTGGTAACAATAATAATAATAGAGTATGTGGTTATTGTTTAAATAGAAACAACAAGTCACTTTGGTGGCAACAGTGGGATTGCTAAGTGAATCAGATATTTATTGAAACACCAATTCTGTATCAATACCAAGGTCAAAGGTCATCTCAGGTCAAGTTGTACAATAGGCTCAAATTGGTCACATATTACAAGGTGTCATTATTTGTTGAATAGAATAATAATAGAGCTGGCGTCGAAATATGTATGAAAATAAAATGCTTGAAAAGTTGTTGGGATTTTGTTTTGGCTGAAATCTTGATCAGATGATCAAAGCTGGAAAACTGCATATTTTCCGGGAAGCAAACAAAATTATTTCCCTCCAAATACCTAAATTTCCCTCCAAATACCTAAATTTCCCTCCAAATACCCAAATTTCCGTCCAAAATACCCAAATTTCCCTCCAAATACCAACATTTCCCTGGAAGGAGCGAGATTCTCAAATTCAACATGTCCAGGCCTACAGTACAGATGATAAGATGTAAAACAAATGTGTATGATTTTGACCATACTTTTTTGTTGTTTACAGGATTCAAGCCATGATCTTCTTTCGAAATGCAAGATTGAAGCAACCGGTCGCCACATACAATGTATGCAAGAAAATTTCATTTTATTGGAGGCCATTTTACACAGTACCGGTAAGTAAGATGTTTATTTTGGTGTGCATAGCATACCGTAATGCTGTAAGGGCCCTTTTACAAGTTCGAGGAAAGAGCGGGGAAATCGCGATCCTTTTTTCTATATTGTTAAAAAGTGACAAAGGATCAGGGATTAACACCTCACTGAATTGGTACTTTAATCACCGATCCTTTGTCACTCCTTTTAACAATATAGAAAAAAAGGATCGCGCTTTCCCTGCTCTTTCCTCTACTTGTAAAAGTGCAAGAGCCCTAAGTAAATCTAGTCAAATTATGAAAATCAGGATTTTATATCGCCTATGCTTGCCATACAGACTTTCTGTTACCATGGTGATACACCAGTCCCTATTAAAGAAGTTTTAAAACTGCTTGTACGCAAAATAATTTTTTGTGGCTCTTTTAACCACTTATTGTAAGTGCAGTTTAGAACACATTTAACACATTTTACTGTAGATGCATCCAGTCAAAGAGTTGATCAATTGGCAGTCATCAATCAGAATGATAATATATTAAAGGTATAATGTGATCTTTTCCAGGGGACGCCCTCAATCCTTGAGAAAAAAAATTGTAAACAGATTTTCTTGCAGATTTACTTTTCTGATCATAAATCATAAATACATTCCAAGTTACAGAGTGATACGATTATAGGTCAATAAATGCGTATGTGTTGTTTCGAGAGAAATTAGACAAATCAATGCACGCGCGCTGATGTTGATGTGTGAATAATGGCACGACCCCGCAGGGGAGTGCTATTGTGAGCATATCAAAATTTGCGCAAGTGGGTTGATTTTTCTAATTTTTCGAAAAACAAAACATACGCATGTATTGACCTAATTCATACACGACAATATACAGATTAAAATTTACAATTAAAGCATAGTTTTGATCTATGTAAAAACGAATAAAAACATATTAAAAAGTTTGCTAACCCATGATTCCTGAACAACGAATCAAAACAAAGCGTGCATTGAACGGCGCACAATGCAATGCACTCCGCATATTTCAGTTTCTTGCTTTCTGATTGATTCAACACTACCAAGAGTGTATGAATTCCTAATAACCTCAAAATTATGACTTTAGAGTGAATTTAAAGTAAAATGTTGAAAAATAGATTGTGAAGTAATTAGGAATCGTATCAATCTGTGACTTAGAAGATCTTTATGATTTATGATAAAAAATGCAAATCTGCAAGAAAATCTGTTTTTATAGTAAAAATCAATGATAGAGGGCGCTACTTGGAAAAGATCACATAATATGCCTTTAAGCAGTCCCGGTTATATTTTTTGCACAAACCTGCCTGCCACGATTCAGTTTTCTTTGAATTTATAACAGTAAACATTTGATTAAATGATTTATATTGAATTGAGATATAAAAAAGTTGCTATCTACTCTAGACAGCAAATTACAGATGTCATATACTTCATGGATACAGTTGCTGTCTACTATAAAAGTATCTTTATTTCAATGTGAACATCAATAATTTTTGGTCTACTGTCTTTTCAGATAAACACTTTCATTCAGAGAGCAGTCGTAGTTATGGTAGTGCTTCCTCCTAGTTAAGGGTGATAGCCGTCTGCAGGATTTGCTATGAGACTGTTGATTACAGTAAAAATCACATGTTTCATGATTCATCCTGACCAAACTAGGTGAGTTTTGTTAAATAGGCACCTCACATGCTCTCACCTACCTACATGTACATGATTGCTTACCAAATGAAAGGCACTTTGATCGCGCTTGGCTCCATTCCATTCCGTCTGCAGGATTTGCTATGAGACTGTTGATTACAGTAAAAATCACATGTTTCATGATTCATCCTGACCAAACTAGGTGAGTTTTGTTAAATAGGCACCTCACATGCTCTCACCTACCTACATGTACATGATTGCTTACCAAATGAAAGGCACTTTGATCGCGCTTGGCTCCATTCCATGAACATGTTTTTGATTGACAAGATTCCAACTTTTGAGTGGTGAATATGAATCAAGTGCTTCTTTCCCAAAGGTCATTCTAAGCAACATGGCATCTTGCTGGGAAAATCAAAAAGCCCCATGGGCATACACTGGTAACTGGTATATTGCTGCCATCACACATAAAAGAAGTGTTCAGTTTCATTTCTTGTGTTTTCATTTTAGCCTGTCTCCGCGCTTCGCATGCCTGGTGTGGTCTGTCACACTAATTGTTGCTGTACAATCTTGGTGCCCCAAACAAACCACAGGTTCTCTATAAAATTTCGGCAGGCTAAGGTTGTACTGAACAACAAATCAAAACAAAGGTTGTATTGTCTGTCACTTTCTGCTGGTATTTGGGTGTCACATGCATAGCCGCCCAAACTGCGCCATGCACCATTTATAGGTCAATAAATGTGTATGTGTTGTTTCGAAAAAAATTAGACAAATTAATGCACACACTGATGTTGATGTGTGAAAATGGCACGACTCCGCAGGGGAGTACTATTGTGAGCATATCAACATTTGCGCAAGTGCATTGATTTGTCTAATTTCTCTCGAAACAAAACATACGCATTGACCTAATTCATACACGACACTATACAAATCAAAATTCACAATCTGAGCATAGTTTTGATCTATGTAAAAACGAATAAAAACATGTTAACAAGTTTGCTAACAACGCGCATTGAATTTAAATGACGCACACACGTAGTGCATTAGACACTTTCAATGCACTCCACATATTTCAGTTTCTTGCTTTCTGATTGGTTCGACACTACTAAGAGTGTATGAATTCCACCCAGGATGTCCTGGCGTGAACACCTGACTTATATCTATATACAAAGTTTACTTCTTTGATGGAGCCAGGTTCTCAGCAAGCATGCGCATGTCTCTTGTCCGAGTAGCCAGGGAGAAAGGAGTTTTTATTGATAAATTGATTGATTGATGGATACACAGTTGCAGTCTGCTGTACACTGTAAATTAAGAATTTCATGTAATAATTATATTGTTGTTGCTATCTACTTTAGACAGCAATCTACATGAATTGAGATAGCCAATAGATACTGTAGACCGCAATCTACATCTTATTCAATTCAGATTGCTATCTACTGAACAAAGCAAATTGCACATGTCATTTATTTCATGAAAACAGTTGCTGTCTACTAAAAGAGTATCTTCATTTCAATGTAAACATTAAACAATCATTTTGGTCTAATTGTACTTTCAGATCAATCATATTAGCGCCTTCTCCTAAAGGGTGATCGTCATCTGCAGGATTTGCTGGAACGAGACTGTTGACGCCAGTATCATTGACGTATGCTCACATGAATCTGATTCATCGTCGCTAAACTGAAGACCCGAGGGACAGAGTGTAGGTTTGTTCATGGAAGATGACCATGTGTGAAATTTTGTGGTACCAATTTTTGTATTAAATAGTCAGAAATATGGTTTATGTGCTTGAAAACTTTGGTTTATGGGCTGAAAAACACTTCTTTTTTGATTTGTTGCTCTTACATATTGTGTGAATTTCCAAGATGCCAAATTTCAAACATTTAAAATACTATAATCGAAGCAAACAATTCTTGATCAATTTGTGTGCATGCTTAGCATATGTATAAGTCATGAACGCAGTAAAGCAAAATTATACACTTGAATGGATTTTACTTGAGATTTGGTTTAGAAGAAGAACATTTGAATGATTATTTTAGTAATCTTCATTTAATAATCATCTGATCAATTTTGTATGATATGTTAGTGTTCTACAAATATGCATCTTTGTGGCCCATATCTCAAACATTTTGTATTGACCATACATACTGTTTTGTTTGTAGGAATGCTATAATAGACTATGATCCTCTTCGGAAATGCAAGATTGGAGCAACCGGTCGCTTTATATGCGAGAAAATTGCATTTTACCAGGAGCCATTTTACACAGTAAGTATAGGAGATATATTTTGGTGTCCATACCATATGTAAATCGGTCAACTTATGAACATCAGGATTTACTATCGCCCATATGCCTGCCATATAGACTTTCTGGTTACCATGGTGATACATACTCATTAAAGAAAGTCTTATAATTTATTGTGGCTCTTCTAACCACTACTTATTGTACGTGCAGTTTAAAACATTTAGCACATTTTACTGTAGAAAAAGTACAAGAAACTGCCTAATTCAAAGATGGCGTAAGTACAGATAAGTCTAGGCTATTCTAAACATACACACAGTGCGGCAAATCCCCCGAAACAAGCAATAGCTGTTTGGGGTGTATACACAGTCAATTGATATTGATTTTAAA
Organism: Ophiura sarsii; assembly: GCA_035610835.1. Taxonomy (NCBI): domain Eukaryota; kingdom Metazoa; phylum Echinodermata; class Ophiuroidea; order Amphilepidida; family Ophiuridae; genus Ophiura; species Ophiura sarsii. The sequence continues at coordinate 60,073,676 of CM069451.1, forward strand.
TTGAAACCAGGGTTATTTAATAATGCTTACAGATACAATGTAGATCGAACATTAAATGGATGGTCTTTCACACCCAGGACTGATGATAGGAGGGGCGTAAGACAACTTTGAGATGATGCATACCTCTCAAATTAGCTTATGTTTTATAATATATGATAGAGTGATTTCACGCACTGGGGAGTTACAATATAAGCAGACACTGATTTGGTGCTCATTGTGCATCTTAGGCTCTTTCGATTATTGCCATTAACGAGGAGTTTGATTTGCCTCATGATATTTCACATTTGTGCCATATCAGCCCTCAAATTAAGAAATGAAAAGGGTATGGCAATTTCAGGCAATCTGAAAGGGGCACATGCAAGGCAATTATGTACTTTTCAATGGAGTAAAAACAGCCAGAAATTGAGGGCATCGAGGCAAGTAGGTGGGGCACCGACGGCAGTTGCCTTCGGTGCCTTCGGTTAATTTGAGGGCTGTGCCATATGTGTTTGTGTGTGAATACCCAGCATCCATCCCACGAAGCTTTTGTTGTGAATATTGCACGAGTAATGTAATCTATAGACAAAGGTCCATGATGGTCAAAAGTTTTAGGGGAAGGTTAACAAACCCTACACCGTTTTTAAAGGTGAGTAAATAACAATACAATTGCTTTGCAATCATCCAGTGAGTGCCCGTTGATCAATTGGAACAGGTGGGTGCAGCCATCGATCAACGTTAAACCTTCCCGATAATATTTTTCCATAAACCTGCCTGCGGCGATTGAGTTTTCTCTTTGAATTCATAACATGTTTTACAGTAAACATTTGATTTATCGATTGACAGCAATCTAAATGAATTGAGATAGGCAAACAGTTGCTATCTACTGTAGACAGCAAATTACACATGTCATTTACTTCATGGATACACAGTTGCTGTCTACTACATGTATAAAAGTATCTTCATTTCATTGTGAACATCAATCATTTTGTGTCTGTCTTTCAGATAAACACTTTAATTCCTAGAGCAATCGTGGTCATCATGGTAGTGCTTCCTCCTAAGGGTGATAGCCGTCTGCGGGATTTGATGAACCGAGACTGTTGAAGCCAGTGAAAAACACATAATGTTTCATGATTCATCCTGACCAAACTAGGTGAGTTTTGTATAGGCACCTCATCACATGTACGCTCTCGCCTCTTAAGAGAATGGAATTACCTACATTAGTGCTAACCATATGAAAAGCACTCTGATTGCGCTTGACTCCATTTCATGAACATGTCATGCAATGTTTTGGATTTAGTTGAGGTAAATGCATGATTGACAAGTTCCAACTTTTGAGTAGTGAATAATAATATGAATCGAGTCCTGTGGAGTGCTTCTTTCCCAAAAGGTGGGTGCGGATGGTCTCGCGATCGAATCTCGGGGGGTGCTGGGTGATTTTTCGGGTAAAAAAACCAGTACTTTTTCCCCCTCCCCCGATCACGCACAAAAACCTAGCATTACTGGTTAGGGTTAATAAATGTCATTTTTTTGTGGTTGATTAACCCTAACCCAACTGAATCTCACTAAATCTCACTGCCAGAAACTATCTCCATGCACCTGCTGCTGCATTGCGTGTGTCATAGCCGCTGCCACCGTTGTTTGGTTTAAATGTAATGTCTGAAAAGTGTTCAGTTTCTGTTCCTGTGTTTATGAATGAAATTACAGCCTTCCTCTACGCTACGCATCCCTGGTGTGATTGGTCACTGGAGCCCCAAACAAACCTCATTCATACACTCTTAGTAGAGTCGAACCAATCAGAAAACAAGAAACTAAAATGCGTGGAGTACATTGAAAGTGTCCAATGCACTTTGTGTGTGCTTTGCGTTGTTTTTAATTGTTGTTCAGGAATTTCTGGTTCGCCAATTTTTACTGCAGGTGATAGAAAACTTGTTAACATGTTTTTATTCATTTTTAAATAGATCAAAATTATGCTCAAATTGTGAATTTTAATGTGTATAGTGCAGTGTATGAATTAGGTCAATACCTGCGTATGTTTCGTCTCTAGAAAAATTACAAAAATCAATGCACTTACTCAAATGTTGATTATGCTCACAATATTATTCACACATCAACATCGATCAGCATGCATTGATTTGTCTATTTTTCTTAAAACAACACATACACATGCACTTTGACCTATAATTAATTCCATTTGATCGCACAAGTTGCCCTTCTTAACACTGTTTATTTTCTTGACTAAAGGGATTACTTTTATTTAGGAAGTTGGTTCTCTGCAAGAATATCTTGCATGATGTGTATATGGCGCAGTGAATTTGGCAGGCTAAGGTTGTACTGTCTGTTGCATTCTGCTGGTATTGGGGTGTCACACGTTCATAGCCGCCCAAACTGCGCCATATACCATTTCCATCCAGGATGTCCTGGCGAGATCCCCTGACTTGTACAAAGTTTACCTCTTTGATGGGGTCAGGTTCTCAGAAGCAGTCTCTTATCTTTCGTGTGTAAAAGGGACACCAATTATTAGCAACCATGTCTTCATTTCCAAGTAATTGTTATGCATTTTCTTTTTTTTCTTCACCCAGTTACATTGTACATACATTTTAAAATAACAATATCAGCCTTTCCACTGTGTCCATCCTAAGTTGAGCGGTTGTATCTTTTGTTTTAGATTTACACATGGGATGTCAGTCTTTTGCCTCCACCCACAAAGGATTATACCCTTCACTTTTATTTTTTACCCAATTTCTTTCTCAAGAGTGAAAAATATTGAAAATTCCATTGTTTTACAGCCTAAAACACACTACACCAACACAAATTTTGACCACCAATTTAGTTTTTCACACTCGAAAATTTTACCCAGGGAAATAGCAGAATGTGATGTTACAGTGGGATTGTTATGCTGATGTTCATGGGGCGAGGTGACGCAACAGTATAGAGAGCTCATGTACATTATTGCTGTGCCGTTGTTCACTTGGTGGATCGTTTCAGTTCAGGTGTTTGTTGATTTCAATTGATATACGAATTGAGGCGATTCCCATACAACCTTGCCCCCATGCCTCCTTCAGACCGTACAGATTGAAGAAGGCATGATTAGCGCACCGTGGTTCAGAAGTCACATAATGATGGTCCCGTGTATCGGAAGAGCTATGACCGAGCACGTTAAAAATGTCACAGATTCCTTCATAAAGAGTAGGATCATCTCCGGTCTGTATTTGTACGTTCATAATATGTATTCAACGCTGACCCAAGCGAGAGTTTTTTTCTTTTGCATACCGCTTCATGTATCTTTTCAGGATTGGACCCGCTTTTAAGGCCATTGATTCATTCTCATCAGTCTTGCCTTTTTTTTTCTTTTTTTTTTTTTACAGATCATGATGAGGTCAGTTTAGGAATGGTGCTTCTGCCAAGTAATACGACTTTGATACTGTGCCTGCATCTGATGTCAGTAGAGATGTACCATCAACATCTTTTCCGTCTGCAGCAGAAGATAGTCAAGTTGATTCCTCTAAAGGTATGTTTCCCTTACGCATGGTTCACTATGAAGGTGTGTCCACTTTATATTGTCGGTTCCCCATTCATGACCAAAAAGTACTCAATTCTATTCCTCTTGACAGTGATAAAACATAATTGACCAAAATATGAGGAAAAACAGGCCAAATCCAGTGGACAAGAAATTAAGGTGCTAGTCAACTATATTACTGCAAACGTGCGTTGCAAAAATAAAATAACCAAAACATTAACAAAAAGAGGTTTCAGGGATCAAGGAAAAATATTTGCTGTCTGAAAATTCTTTGGTTACACATGTTCGCAGTGTTCTTTATTGCGCTAAAACTAAGTGACAACAGACCTTAAGACCTTGTCCGGTAGAGGCACGTATTTGAACAATTCCATGTTTTGTTTGTATTTCCTTCATAATTCTGATGATACACTGTCAAACTTGTGCAGGTGCTAAATCTTGTTTTCATGTATTCTTTCATATAGGTCCCAAGGCACCAGCCGATATGAATCCCAGCCTGCAACTTCTGGTGGACGAGCTGTTAGAAGCAGGTGATGGCATTTCCATAGAGGATACAGTTTATAAGGCCAGGCTAACTCTTGGCATCTATGATTTTCCCGGCTGTGGAAAAGTGACAAAGGGGGCAGGTTCAGGAGCAAAGGAGCACTGCTGTCGAAAGTGTGTGATAAAGGGTTAGTAAATCATTTTAAGTTCCGTATTGAGGCTAACAAGGATGCACTCTTTCGCATGGGTAGCAATGATTAAGACCCAAACGTCCGGGGATCTTTTTTCACTCCCATGCATGTAAAGGAACTATTGGAAGAATCTAAAAATGGATATTTTTGCCATGAGCGACTGCAGGCTACAGGTCCAAAAGTTGGGGGTTTAATTTCGCCCCTGAGCTTTCAACAAGTCACATTATGAGGGGTGAACATTCATTCATAGGGGTCATTCAACCCCCATCAAGGGTTAATGCATTGCTACCCCTGCTCTAAAATTTGTATCCTTCGAGAAAACTTGCTTCATTGCATGCATCAAACTCTTTATGTTATCGAAACAAGGAGTTTGAGGTCAGTCAAAAAGTGAAAAAGTATGTGATCTATACTTCCCTGCATTGCACTATGTATGCTCAGATGATTATGTCATCGAAAACCGTTTACTTATGCGCTTTGAGTGAGATTTGGGTGGGTTAGGGTTAATGTTTCTCAGCCAAGGAATAAAGAACCTGTAGCTACTTTTAAAGCAAATATGCCCCTGGTTCACAGATTTTCCTTCAGGACCAGGGTAAATTTGTCACATGCCAGGGGCTATTTAATGGTAAACCCACAAAAATAAGTCATCCTGAAGATGGGAGCAAGAAATAACAAGGGGCAATTTTTAGTGTAAAAGTTGCAATTTTTAGTGTAAAAGTTGCTCCTGGTGACACAATTTACATAAGAACCAGGGGAATGTTTAGGCTTAGCGGGGGTATATTTGCTCCCTGCTCCTGCTTATTTCAAGCCCTGTTCACAGCTGCTATTTATAGAACTATTTCAATTCTCATTAAAACACACAGTTTTACAAGAGTGGCTCACTGCAGGGTTTTAACAAAGGTGGTTTATTAGCTGATAGAAGCAGATGAATAGCAATATAAATCATGATTAACAGCAAAGATGTGTTTTTTTAAATCTTATGTTTTCATCTGATCATCAACAGGTACCTACTGCCATGGTTATGTCACCACACTCTATGCCCAAAATCACAGATATTTGGAGCCTAACCATCCAATGCGTGGGGAGACATGGGGGAATGATGGGCAAGAGAAAAGACCTGCACCATGTCAACGAATTGTGGCAGATTTTTTGGAGGATGGCAGGCGGGTCCAAACTTTAACCGAGGAAGTTCAGAGTGAAGGCAACCTTACAAAGAAGAGAAAATTGGAGCGAGACCTAAAAAAGCTAATTAAAGAGACAGGGAAGAAGGGAATTAAAGAGTTCGACAGGCTACCAGAGTATGAAAAGATGCAAGTCTCTGTTGATCCAAGCATAGAGTACAGGTAATTTCCCTTTTTAAACTACATGGGCATATATCTATTGTGAATTTGGCAACCATGCTGTTTGTTCGTATAACCACATACAGTGACGATTGACCGAAGATCAGGAGGGGTAAAAGCATAGTAAAATTAAGTATGCATCCCCAGGAATTGAAGCAATATTATTCAATTCATTGAAGATAACAGATGATGATTTTTAATGCAATTTATGAGGTTTATGTATAACTAATTATAGTAATACATCGATACTTCCAACATAATCAATATGTGTACAGGCTGTCCCAAAATGATTAGTACCCATCGATGCCCAAAGTTCATTAATTTGTTGTCATCATCGAAATCAACAGGATTAGATCCGTTGTTTTTTCATTATCTTTGTCATACTGTATTATTTCATTAGAATTTTAGATCATAAATATCGGATTTATCAAACTCAAGATACGCTCCATTATGTAAGACATGGTGATTTCACCTTTTCCACAAAGTGCTAAAAAATGTGTGTGTTATTATAGCTTGTTTGAAAGAAACTCATGTATTCGCATATACTCTTGTCTACTAAATATAATTGCCACCTAACAACAAAGATAAACCATGATTAACAAAATTTTAAAGAAAATTAGTCACTTTTCAAAAGTCACATTTTCAAGGCACGCAAGCCGCAAGAAAATGATGTGCGTGGCACTTGAATAGCCGGGAATGAAAGGGATATTGATCAGACAGTGTAACTGCGTTTGGCTGTGCCTGAGCGAGCGGGCCATTTGATTATGATTAAGATCATCGCGTTCAACTACGAAAGCAAACTTTGTAAACTGGATCAGACTGCATGCCAGATGGGAAAATATATTACTTGTCCTGACCACAAGGATTAGACAGCAAAACCATTCAAGCCACAGATAATGATGGGGACAAGAAGCTTGGTGGAGTGTTACATTAGCCGCAATGCTTTGTGAGTTTGAGCTGATCATTATTGCCAAGATAACACCCAATGCTGATGGTCAAATGGTGGAGGGTATTCTAACCCTGTGTTAGTGTTCTTAGATGTGCCAGTATACAGGGACAAACCACACAGGAGGAAAGTCTGGAGATATGACAAGGCTGATTACTGGGGAATGAGAGGTCACCTTGCTTCCACAAACTGGTCAAGTGTATTCCAGAAGAAAGATCCTGAAACTGCTTGCTCCAACGTCACTGATACCATCTGTGATGCTATGGACTTGTTTATATACCTAGTAAAACAGTTACCAAGAGGACTGGAGACAAGGTTTGGTTCAACGGCAAATGCCGTAGAGAATCTAGGAAGAAGCGCCGCCTCTTTAAGAAAGCCAAAAAAGACCAAACTGAAGCCAGCGAGGCAAAGTTCGCTGAAGCTAGACATTCCTACAACCAAGCGGAGAAGCAAGCCAGGAGAAGCTACAATACTCAACTGAGACAAGACCTAGCAGATAAATCGCTGAGCAGCAAGAAATGGTGGAGAATCATCAGCACCCTGTCCGGAAGAACAGCTCGTTCCGAGATCCCAGTGATTGAACATCAAAATGTCACCCATATTACAGCAAGGGACAAGGCAGAAGCTTTTTGTCAGACATTTGCAGACACCAAGGTGCTGAAGACCAGGCCCCAAATGTCCATCCTTCAACAACCAAATCCTTTGACAAAATAGTTTTTAAGCCCAAGGATGTTCGAAAACTATTACAACATCTCAATCCAGATAAGCTCCTGGACCATACCTGATTCTAACCAAGGTACTCAAAGAATGCTGTGAATGCTGTGCTGAACTTGCCAGTCCACTCTGCAGGCTGTTTGATCTCTGCTTCACTCATGGTGTGTTTCCTAACCAATGGAAAACAGCATATGTCACTCTAATCCACAAGAGAGGTTCCAAGGCTGATCCAAGGCTGATCCAACAAAGTACCGTCCTATCTCACTGCTAAGCAATATCAGCAAGATCATGGAAGCTGTTGTGCAGAAACAACTTCAACGCTTTCTTCTCAGCAATGATCTGATTTCCAGCAGACAGTTTGGATTTAGAGAAGGCCACAGTACAGTTGATCTCCTCAACATTTTGTCACAGAAATGGAACAACTCCCTAGACCAAAGTGACGAGGTTTGTGTCATTGCCCTTGACATAAAAGGAGCTTTCGACAAAGTATGGCACAATGGACTCTGCTCAAAACTGATGTCGAAGGGTGTTACCGGAAGACTGCTTTCATGGATACACAACTACTTATCCGATAGATCTATCAATGTTGTCATGTCGGGACAAGCATCCAACACTGCACCCATAAATGCTTCTGTTCCACAAGGATCTATCCTTGGTCCACTACTGTTTTCTGTCTTCATTGATGACCTTGTGGATGTCTGTGACAACGAGCTCTACCTGTACGCTGATGATTCAACACTTCTCGCACCCATTAAGTCTTCAACCAGCTGCTAGCCTTAACAGTGATCTAAGCAATATGAAAGCATGGGCTGATAAATGGAAAGTGACCTTTGAGCCCACCAAGTGCAAGACCATGGTAATCTCTAGTAAGAGAACCCCATCCCAACTTGAACTCTACTTTGGTGAATGCAAGCTACCATCTGCACTGCAGACAAACTGGAAATCCTGGGTGTTACCATTGATAGCAAGATGACTTGGTCCAAACACATCTCGGCTGTCTCAACCAGGGCTGGCCAGAAGCTTGGCGCTCTTCGCAAGGTTGCAAATAAATTGACGGCATTGGGCAGATGTACTGTGTACACATCACAAGTCCGTAGTGTAATGGAGTATGCTTCACTAGGCTGGTCTAGCGCTTCACCTACTATCCTAAGCCAGCTTGATAACATCCAAAGGAAGGCACTCAAGATCATTGGAGCTCATGACGCTACTGTTGCAATGCCAGATCATGCCCTTTCACTGCCGCCTGCCAGAACTTGCTGCTTAGACAGAAGCTCCATCCATACAGCTGTTCCACTGTGGAACAGTCTTCCAGTCAATGTTGGCAACATCCAAGAGGAAGGACTACAATCTTTTAAATGTCGTGTTAACAGACACTTTCTCTCCAACTCTTCAGAGTATGTTGGCTAAGCTCTCTCGATGTATCAATGACCTCCAGATATTATTTTCATCTTATTTTTTGATGTTATTCTCTATGTTTGGGTGTTTGTCATATTCCCACGCTACTTTCATTGGCTTTTATACTAGCCCAATTGTGTTTACTTGTATTTTGATTATTTTCTGAGTTGCAGTGAACCAATTGATTGGCCCATCACAGAGAGCTCTCTGTTGAGAGTTACCCGTTTGATTTGTAATAACTCAGTTCATTAACGTCTGTTGGGCTATTGTTCACATTGTTCACATTTGCTCTTTATATACAAAAAAAATCCATGATTTCTTTTGTCAAATGAACCGACAGTGCCAATCTCAACCGACAGACAATCGATATTGCCCCCCCCCCCCCCCCCCCCCCCCTCTGGTTACACCATTGTGGACTTTTACAAAATGCCTCTTAGACACCACTCACCTGAAACTAAGAACCGATTGGGTGACATTCTGAGTTATCGTGCTGAGTGACAAAAATAACAACAACAAAATATCAACACACACTGTTTTTCTTATCGTGCTGAGTGACAAGTGCAAGCTCTGTAATCATCAGCCAATCACCTGGTTGCCAAACAGGAAAACCATGTAGCCATCGGAAAGACAATACCTGCAATAACAAATGGTTGTGAAGGGAATCACAGGCTATAATGCATCAATCATTAGTTTGGGGACGAAAGAAATGCGTGAATAGCGCGCACAATTTTTCGACTTTACATTTATTTGTGGTATGATTGAGGTATATTTCTGCTTTAAACAAGCTTCTACAAACAAAGATGCCATTTTTGGGACATATGCGTGTCTGTGTACTTTTGACCATCATAATTCCATGATTTCTTTTGTCAAATGAACCAACAGTGCCAACCTCAACCGACAGACAATCGATATTGGCATTGCCCCCCCCCCCCCCCCTCTGGTTACACCATTGTGGACTTTCACAAAATGCCTCTTAGATACAACTCACCTGAAACTAAGAACCGATTGGGTGACACTCTGATGTTTTTTTCTGGCAGGTATGAACAAGCAAACAGGAATACCATGTAGCCATCGAAAAGACAATACCTGCAATAACAAATGGTTGTGAAGGGTATTGATATTATAGGTCAATAAATGCGTATGTTCTGTTTCGAGAGAAACGTGCGCTGATGTTGATGTGTGAATAATGGCACGACCCCGAAGGGGGAGTGCTATTGTGAGCATATCAACATTTGCGCAAGTGCATTGATTTTTCTAATTTTTGGAGAAACAAAACATACGCATGCATTGACCTAATTCATACACGACACTATACAGCGTATGTACATCTCCAATCGACAACTTGTGTTCAACGCGTGCTTCATGTTTATTTCATGAGGGCAACAAACCACGCATATGCGCGAACTCTGTCGTCGATTGCTGATGATCATACGCTGAAACATGATTTAATCCCTAGGTAATTGAATGCATTTTACATGATATTAACATAATAAATTTACTGTGCCTGTGCTATGAAGTACTAAGGATGTTCTAAATTTAAATCAATAATGATATGAAAATGTTTGTTGGCTTTGGCGGGATATTCAAATGTGAAAATTCATTGTGTGCAGTATTACAATTGAATACTGTGCTTGAATACAAACAGAAACACATAAATTTGATTGTGCAGTAATATGTTCAACGACAAACAAAACATGTGATTGACTTCATTTATCCCACAGAGTTATCAAATATCATTCTTGAAGCATTCAAAAAATGTGATACCTGTATTATTGCTTCCCCGCTTTCACATCTATCTCTTCTTTGCATCCACCACACACTGATGATGAACTAATTTGAAAGCTTAAGTTTCTTTTTGACCTGATTACAGTTGCTGATCTCATTCGGCTGGCATCTTTTAAAAAAGATCCGGGTCACAAGTTCACAACATTTGCCACCAAAATGTCAATGCCCTCAATCCTCTCCAGATTTTACAACATAGAAAAACAACAAGATAGTTTTTCCAATAATATGAAGATATTTCCCCCATTTGAACATTATTTACCTTTCAGTGTGTGTTGATGTTATTTGTGCTTGATCATTACTTACATGTACCTGCCATAGAAACTTGTGTAGGTCTGTACCCATCCATGCTCCGATATGTGACACTGACGGATGTAATAATCAACATGAGCATGTGTTCAGTAACCTGTTGTAAAATAAATAATAAGTTTAATCAATCCATAAAATGGCCAATCCATAAAATGGCCAATTATAATAATTTGCCTGTTAGTGTGTGTTGATTTTCGATGTGGCCAACATAGTTAAACAGCTACAATTTTATTCTCTAAGTGACATAGTCATGATAAATGTTGAACCACTAAAGTCACTTCCCTGCCCCCTTATTCTCTATAGATGCCACTGTTTGTGATTGTGATGCAATTATAATTGAATGCATATTCTTTGTTGTTTACATGATAGTAATATAAACCTGCCTGTGCTATGATGTTCTTAATTTAAATAAATAATATATGAAAATATATGAAAATGTTTGTTGGCGGGATATTCAAATGCAAAATTCAATGTGTGCAGTTACAATTGAAGAATCACTATGCTTTGAGGGCAAACCGAAATGTGTACATTTGATTGTGCAGTTAAAGGTTCAACGAGGACAACAAAAAGTGTTGGATTTCATTTTCCCCAAAAAGTTAAATCAACAAATACATCATTCTTGCATCATTCAAAAAGTGTCAAACTTTGACTTGGTTTTGGAATGGCTTCTTTCCACTAATACATTTTTACAACTGACAAAGATTATGTTTTTATTTGCAGAGATGACTTGTTTCTACAGAGCAGATTTGTCTAACAACTTTGTGCAGAAACATGCATCTTGTTATATTCATAACACTGACACTGTATACACTATTCATGATTACCTTTCCTCTTTGTTGTACCACTTATTCAGTCCATTTTTGAGTTGACCTGCAACATCCATGTTGGTATAATTGATCATGTTTTCATTTTACACCTGTAAAATTAATAAGAGCATCAAAGCATGCACCCATGTTAGACTTAAAATGTTAGGGTTTACGGGGTTTACCGGTTAGGGTTTGTTTAGGGTTAGGGTTTGTTTAGGGTTAGGGTTACCGGTTAGGGTTCATCGGTTTGTTTAGGGGTTTGTTTAGGTTAGGGCTACCTGTTATGGTTAGGGCTACCGGGTTATGGTTACCGGGTTAGGGTTACCGGATTAGGGTTACCGGGTTCGGGTTACCAGGTTCGGGTTAGGGTTATCTATCTTATTATTCATACACTAAATATAAAAAATTCTCGTGCATAATATGCTTGCATTTTCGTATCGGGGCCCCAAACATTTGGTTTATAATTTCACATTTTACTGCTCACACTGTGTGTTTCTTTTAGTATTCGTCATTTGGATTCTCAAAATGGATGCCAGTATTAAACCATACACACAGGCAGCAGGCATAGGGCTAGTAAAAAATATTGTGTTTTTCGACTTCAATTGTCGTCAAATTGGATGCGGATTGACCGGTTAGTTACACTGATATCATACGTAGCTCAAAATGTGATATCGCGTTCTTAAAAAAACTGATGGGCACATTATAACTTCTTTAGCCTTATTTTTCGTGCTCCGCAGAAAATAAACATTAATTTGTTAAAATGTGCCTTCCGATTTGCTTTTTGGGATATTATGTCACATTTTTAGTTAAGTATAATGTTTTTTTATCGAACTGGTCAATCTGCGACATATTTGACGGAATAAATTGCGTTCGTGTTGAAACCGCAACGAAAAAGTCTTTTTCAGAGCGCGCTAGGCTCAAATGCTGGATATCCTAATATGTGCCCCCTATATATTATTTCACATTTTGAGTTACGTATTGTATTTTTATCGAACTGGTCAATCTATGACATATTTGACGGAATAAATTATGTTCGTGTTGAAACCGCAACGAAAAAAGTCTTTTTCAGAGCGCGCTAGGCTCAAATGCTGAATATCCTAATATGTACCCCCACCCCCGATTTGCTTTTTTAGTATATATTATATCACATTTTGAGTTACGTATAATGTTTTTTTATCGAACTGGTTAATCTGCGACATATTTGACGGAATAATTTACGTTCGTGTTGAAACCGCAACGATAAAAGTCTTTTTCAGAGCGCGCTAGGCTCAAAAGGCTGAATATCCTAATATGTGCCCCCGATTTGCTTTTTGGGATATTATATCACATTTTTAGTTACGTATGTTTTTTTATCGAACTGGTCAATCTGCGACATATTTGACGGAATAAATTGCGTTCGTGTTGAAACCGCAACGAAAAAAGTCTTTTTCAGAGCGCGCTAGGCTCAAATGCTGAATATCCTAATATGTCCCCCCCCCCCCCCACCGATTTGCTTTTTTAGTATATTATATCACATTTTGAGTTACGTATAATGTTTTTTTTTATCGAACTGGTTAATCTGCGACATATTTGACGGAATAATTTACGTTCGTGTTGAAACCGCAACGAAAAAAGTCTTTTTCAGAGCGCGCTAGGCTCAAAAGGCTGAATATCCTAATATGTGCCCCCCCCACCCCCGATTTGCTTTTTGGGATATTATATCACATTTTCAGTTACGTATGTTTTTTTTATCGAACTGGTCAATCTGCGACATATTTGACGGAATAAATTGCGTTCGTGTTGAAACCGCAACGAAAAAAGTCTTTTTCAAAGCGCGCTAGGCTCAAATGCTGAATATCCTAATACGTACCCCCCGATTTGCTTTTTTAGTATATTATATCACATTTTGAGTTACGTATAATGTTTTTTTATCGAACTGGTCAATCTGCGACATATTTGACGGAATAATTTACGTTCGTGTTGAAACCGCAACGAAAAAAGTCTTTTTCAGAGCGCGCTAGGCTAAAAAGGCTGAATATCCTAATATGTGCCCCCCGATTTGCTTTTTGGGATATTATATCACATTTTCAGTTACGTATAATGTTTTTTTATCGAACTGGTCAATCTGCGACATATTTGACGGAATAAATTGCGTTGGTGTTGGAACCGCAACGAAAAAAGTCTTTTTCAGAGCGCGCTAAATCGGACAATTTACACGCGATCAAACAGCCGTGGTTTCACTGATTCGTCATAATAATGTTATACGTAACTAAAAATCGCATTTCGTGAATAAGTCTGGGAGAGAATAATCAAATTGTTCCCATCTATTGAGTTCAGGCCTATAGTACCTGACCTGCCATCATAGTATTCATACTTCATTCATGTACTTGCAGACAGACGTGCAGACCCGATATGGAGGTCAAAATCCACGACAGAGAGAGATAAATTTCATATGTTACACCCCCCGATGCTCACGTTTACGTCCTCATCATCTTGTTTCCTTTTATTTACGAATGTGGTGAGAAATAGCAGCAAAAATGTGAATTATAATGCCCACACATGGCTCAAAGGCAGTGATCATGACTGCCGAATTCGGCTAACATAAAAATGCAAGTTGAAATTTCACATTTTCTAACCAAGTCGTAACTAAGACACGTGTGGATATATGTTTAGAAATCTTTAAATTTAACAAATATTCAACATTAACTCACTTACCCGAATGAAATCACGCATTATATGAGTTTTCACAGCCACTTCAAGATGATCTGAAACACATGTTACTCCACGTTTCCGATGTATAAATAATGCGATCGCCCAAGACTAGATTTTGTAAACAAGTTTAAAACATCTTTTTTCGGACACATAAATCAACTAGAACATGATAAAGAACAACATTTCTAGCATTAATACTTAATATCTACATAATCTATATAAATTCAATAAATTTAAAGAGAGTTTCTTTGCCCATAATATAATAATGAACAAGGATATAGCTGAGACAAATAGACCTGAGCGTCGTCGATATTTACTGGATTTTTCAGGGGCGGACCATAGGCGGACGTGACATGGGTTTACTAGATTTAGGCAAAGAGTAGAAAATACATGCCAACCAGTTTTTTTGGATAAATAATTCAAAATATTAATTATAACACTATTATTTTTAAATATATATTTTTCGAAAGATGAGATAGCCGCCATCCCAGATGTATACTTTTTTCCGGCTAAAAAATACAAACAGAACGTTTTAAAAGCTCTTCAATGTCCAGTCTGGTTGGTAAAACTAGGATAAATTACAACGCGAAAGGGGAAAACAAAATTAAACTCGATTTAAAATGATCTTAGTTGGTCAAAATCGATTGATAACTATTGAGCTAGTATAAATACTCCCTATGCGATACAAAATTTCCCTTTATAATCATTTTGAATTACTAAAATAAAAGAATATATGATGGATGAATAGGACAAATTCACCTTTTTACCCCAAAATCGGCCTCAAATGGATTGCCCAGAAAATCGCAATAAAACAAATATTACGGGGTCAATTCACCTGAAACTTTAGAAACATCAACTGATAGTCATCCTCGAACTGTCAAAGCAAAATAAATCACAAAAAAAGGTCAATTACTTTTAAAAATATATTGATCAAACTCTTGCAATTTAGTGCGATAATCTAGGGTATGTCTGCTAACAACTACACCTGCAGATTTTTGAGAGATCCGATTTTTACAAACCTTTCGCTATTTGTCGGGGAATGTTTTCAAATAGTGGGTGAATTAGTTCTCATGACGATTCTGTTATTATTTTTATCGAAATTGTTGGTAAAACTGTGTTTTTAGTCAAAATAGGAAAAATTACCAATAGTGCCCAACCAACATATACAAATTGTTCCCATTGGAATTACACGTGTTCTACTAGGATAAATTCACTTACCAACCCCAGTGTTTATCCGCTCCCAATTAGGATAAATTACACGTTGTACAAGAATGAATGAATCAATCAATGAATGAATGAATGAATCAATCAATGAATCAATCAATCAATCAATCAATCAATCAATCAATCAATCAATCAATCAATCAATCAATCAATCTCCATCCCTCTCTCCCTCCCCCCTCTCTCTCTCTCTCTCTCTCCCCCTCTCTCTCTACTGCCAAAGGTGGTTAACCACCAGCCAGTTTGTGTATTACCTCAATGGGCAATTCTTGCGACAATCAATCAATCAATCAATCAATCAATCAATCAATCAATCAATCAATCTCCCTCCCTCTCTCCCTCCCCCTCTCTCTCTCTCTCTCTCTCTCTCTCTCTACTGCCAAAGGTGGTTAACCACCAGCCAGATTGTGTATTACCTCAATGGGCAATTCTTGCGACCTTGTGCTTCTAAGAACCATTAGAGTTATGCAACTCAAACTTTGGAATGTGACAATTTTAAGCATGACCTTTCAATTTCATGTAAAATAGAAAACATAAAGTTGAAAATCGCGCCAGCAATCAGAACATCTCCCTTTAATTAATTTAACGCCTGTTTGGTACTGTGGTGTGGTGGGTGTTTTTTTTTGGGGGGGGGGGGGATACCTGCTGGTACTGTAGGCCTAGTCATGGTGGTGGTGCTAAGCATGCTGGACTAGACCTAACATATTATCTAAACTAGCAAGCAAATTAAAAACAAGCAGAGTCTTTAAAAAAAGCAATCATCGTACTTACTATACAGTGGTGTATCAAACGGGACCACACCCGTGATGGCTCATTGAATCGAAGAAGATTGAAAAAGTCATATATGGCATAGCCTGAAAAAGATGAGTGTAAAATAGCATTTCATATCATTAACAATTGGTAAACATGATGAAACTATGTGAAATGGGAAAATTAAGTGAACATGTATAAATACAATTGATAGTAATAAACAATCAAATTAAAAAAAATATATATAAAAAAATTATCATTAATTATCAGCATTGTTACATTTCTTATTAAACCTGATTTCGGATTGGCCAATACTTGATTATCCATACACGCTAATCAAACCAGCTACTGCCTACTTCCTTTCATGGCCTTGACTATTTAAACTTTTTCTATGACATGCCAGAAATTACAAACATATTTCACAAACAGACTGGCAAAATGGTACAAGCATCGGTCAATATTATTAGAAATTGAGTAGGTACTCATCCGCAGTAAGGCCCAATTGTGCTTGATGGACCAAGAAAGGCGTATAAGTAATGTGTCTCTGTTGGTAAGGAGAGAGAGAGAGAGAGAGAGAGGGAATTATTTAAAAATTCGGTGGCGCATCATGTTTGAGGTATGTGTGTGTCTATTCTGAATTCGGCCTAGCATTAGGCCTTCGACCGTCACCGATCCTGTCCGTCTGCAGTTCGTAGCGGATGAACGACGTACCCCAATTTTATGTCGCATATAATTGTTTCTACAGGGTGAGTAAAAAAAACCTGCAATAGTGGAAAGAAGCCATCTTGTTTTAAAAACTAAGTTGAAGTTTGAATTTTTTTAAACGTTATACATATACCGTATTTGTTACTAAATTTGTGTGAAAAAATGAAGTCAATATCATTTTTCGTTTGCCTTTCGTGAACCTTTTGACCAGTGCACCCATTTCACACGTTTGTCCACGAGATACACAAATTATGCATCAGATCGCAAAATGTGTCTCTCATTCAAATTTGGAAACTTGAGTTCATTTGTGATGTTATTGGAATTTGATGCATCCTTTCTTGTTTACATGTGAGTTAGCATAATCAATTATAATCATACCCATGCTATGAAAGCGTATAATGTTCTAAATTTTGATAAAAAAAACTGACATTTTCCATTTTTTTGTTGGCGGGATATTCAAATATGAAAATGCAATGTGTGCCATTTCAAATGAAAATCACTGTGCTCGTGGACAAACAGGTAAATTTGGTTGTGCAGCAAAGAGGGTCACCAAAGACAAACGAAAAATGCGATCGACTTCATTTTTTTCACACAAAGTTAGGATTAAATACATCATTCTTGCAACGTTTAAAAAGTTTTAAAATTCATTTTGGTTTTGAAAACAAAATGGCTTCTTTCCACGATTGCAGTCTTTTTGACTCACCCTGTATTACAGCTAAGACAGGGAGGAAAGGCGCAATAGAAAATAGTTTATTCACGGTTAAGCGTGCGCATTAGTGAATAACACAACACAAATGGGATCCGCAGCAACACTATCATTCACAAGCTTCTTTATCCAGGGCATCTTCATTGAGTTTAGAAAAATGCACCTGAAATCTTTTGATACCACCAATATCAAAATCAGCTTGATGTAATTGTGTATAATTGAGTCATGTACTGCCCTAACATATAACAACTCATTGAGATATACCAGCAACATTTCGGAGCACCAGCCGGGAATTGAACCTGGGACCTTCCGCATAAATATCGAGCGCGCCAATGTATTATACCAAAAGAGGACTTCCCCCTCAGGTCTATGACATGACACTAAACACACTTATGTCTCGTGACAATATTATTGTATTGCGTTTCACAGCTTTGTAAGTATACACGTTTCCATTGATATCACTGTATTCATATCTTTGGGTAGGGACTATGTGTACTGACGTCACGTTCAAGTGACCAATCGTGAGGCAATAGTATCTCTGGTTGCGGGGTTCTCCTACGGGGCGGAGAGGAGCTTAGTTAGTTGTGTCTTGACTGTGAAGTCGCGCTGGCTCTCCGAGTATCCTCTCCATCTAATGGACAACTCCGTTCAACCGATAGGCCAAGATGATTATTAAAGATGACAGAACTTAATATAGTCTTCGTGTGCTTATTGCAGTTGGAACCCCTTGATCCCATTCGTAGTAGTGTACGTGAGTTTACCGCCAAGTATCTCAAGACAAGAGTGCTCGTACGTAAAAACGCGTATACTTACAGCTTCAAGCCCATTCCAACAATTTTTTAAGAACATATTAATGATTTTCCTCACTATCTGGTCCGGGATAATATTCGCTGTCGCAATGTAAGTGAGCTGACGCTAAAAGAGTCTTGAATTAAATTACTACCAATCATTGACACCCCTTGCATTTCCCAAGCTATGCTTTTCATTTGGAAGGCCAAAATGCGCGCAAACATTAAGCTTTTATTATTATAAATGCCTGGAATTTGCCTAATTTCTTTTAAAATAGATATTTCAGACCAATTTCAAGCTAATTATAACGAATTTTGATATTAAAAGTCAACACTTTCGATTGTTGGGGGGGGGGGGGGGTGGGGGGTGGGATGGGGCTTAAGCTGAATGGGAGTAGGGGGAAACTGGGGGGGGGGGGGGGGGGGTGGACTGGTCGTGACTTGGGGGAAAATGCTCCCTCCCAGTGCCGCCACTGGACTGGACGTAATACCAATAATTTTAATGATACAGCGTGTCTCAAAAACTTGGTCCAAAAAAGGAGAGCTTATAACTAAAAATATAGGAAACATATAGCTGCTTCATATTTAGGGATATAAAAGTGATTATATCAGACATTAATTAGTGAAATTGTGAGACCATTCGGATGTCCGTTTTTTTTAAAATACAAAACTTTCAATACGGCGTGGTCAGAAACCTTTTTTCCCGATTTTGCCCATGATGATGCACGAAATGTGTCGCATTTTGTGCATCGTACTGACTTCATCAACGTTTTTGCCTATGGCTTTATTCTTTACAATTACTACTATGGCACGTCGCTTGGTTCAAAATTAACATTGTTTTTGCATATCAATTTGTGTTTTACATGTAGTTTTTTTTTTGTATATCAATATGTGTTTTTACGTGTTGGTTTTTTAATTTTGTGTTAGAAGAGTTAGAGGCAGGGTATCAGGGCGCTCTAGCAGTTGCTCTGTTTGTGTACATTTTCGTCGTCCTGTGGCCTATAGAGGTCATTTTTGAGAGTGAGTTAAAGCATGGAATTTATAAGACTTTTTTGCCGAAATGAAAAATTTCAAAACACACGGAAATTTCCTCCAAAAAAGTCTCTGGTCAATTTGTTTAAACATTTTTCGAGAGTGAGTGAAAAACACGAAATTTATATAAGACTTTTTTTGCCGAAATGGAAAATGTCAAAACACACGGACATTTCTAGCTGTGTATCGAGCCATTTTTTCAAAAAGAAAATGCGCGAAAATGAAAAAAAAAGATGAAAAAAAGAAGATATTTTTTCTTCTTTTTCAAAACACACGGAAATTTCCCCTCCCCCAAAAAAAGTCTCGGGCAAATTGTCCGCAAACAAAAATTATTAATGTGCACTGACGTCTTTCAAATTTAAGGGTATAGTGTCATTTAAAAAAAAAATCCTGTGAGACTTTCTCACGGGGTATTTTTTGTGTATAGAAAATATTCTATAGAAACGAAACACACACCGCATAGACGAAAAGGTCATGTAAGTTCAGCTATTTAAAACTTACGGTATAATGTACACTACTGTAAAGTAGTGTCAGCATTGTTGTGTCGTGCAGTTATAAGGGTGCACAGCACTAAATCACTCCTCGTTTTCTGTAATGGTAGTAAGTTCCGGCAAAAACTAAAAACGATTTTGTGATTAATGTGGTCCTTTGGGAATCAGTTTGGTGTGAGGGTAACATTTTATAATTAAAATGAAAGATAATCTCTTGTACTTTGATCAGGATATTGCAAAATGTGGATTTTCTATTTTACCAAAAATGTATCGTGCTCGGAGGCGGTCAGAAGGCGAGCGTCCGGGCTGAAAATAGGGGTGATGCTGTTTAAATGATCATATCATGAAATCTAATTGGAAGCCGTAACACTTCTTGACGATTTTATGAAATTTTAATATTTATTTATTAGAATGAAGCATTCGAGACTTTCCAAAAATGGTTACTAAGGCCCCAAAGTTTTTTTTACGTGTAATCCAATGGGACACTTATTTAGTGCTATGCCCTTATTATGATCGCAGTACACCCATTCACACCATCTACTTTACGAGCTATTTTCTCGTTATTAAGCACCGAATTTTAATGAAAATAATACCGGTAAATTCTTTAACTACATATCAGAATTAATTTCAGATTAAAAACAAGCGCTTGGTATTAAAATAGACCCGCATTTTGAGTGAATAAATCCGGAGAAATCATTTGGTTGTATTCCGCTTTGTAATAATTGGTGGGGTGGAGGGTGGGGTGGTGGGAAGGATGGAGTGAGTGAGTGAGGTGAGAGAAAAAAACAAACCATTAACTGAACGGTTCTCCCGCGACGAGCCAATCTTCGTCGTCCAATCCGAGAATTTCTCGAACGCGATCCGCCGGAAACAAAATTTCATAATTTTCGGGAACGATCATTTTTCCATCGAGTATATTCACCTCGATGCTAAATCCATCCATTTTACTGGAATCCTTGCAATCAGACGAACAATTTGAGATATCATTTTTCAAAATCGGAGCAAGTTTAAATTTTGACCCCATATTCAAAGGTCAACGACCTTTTTACGTTTGACCCCAAAACTCGTTACACAAACATCGGAAGTAGGGCAAACTATACTTTTTCGGAATCCTTGTGCTCAGGCGAACCATTTGGTAGGCTTCTTAGCTTAATTGAAGTCATTTGAATTTTCGGACCTCCTGTATGGCGACCATTTTGGATTTTCGCCTCTAGCGAAAAACCCCGGGATATTTGCGAGGGGCATTAAAGCTTATTTTTTTCTTTATGGTTCATAGATGTCAAATCAATCGTCAAACCTTACTAGCCAGAGAATGGTCACGGAATTGCCATTCTAGACCCTACTATTATTTTCATCAACTATCGCAAAACATCCTCAATAGACACCTTCCGTGTTTTTGATTTAGCTGTCATTCTGCCAACACAATGCAACCCGCAGCCCTTCCCATTCAATAAACCTAGTGAATGTCCTCGAAATTAGTATAATAGTACATGCCCTTGTGTCACAAAAAAAATCCTTTCGTGAACATTTTGGGTAGAATCTTCAATCTTGCAAACCATGTTTATTCCACTTAATATGACATGAAATGATTAAAAACAAATTGTTTTCCATCTTTTCATCAGCCATTTTGGTATAATATCGCCGTCCAGAATGTACTTAGAGTTGTGATTTAAGGGGCTACACCCAGGTTTTTGGGGTCGAGGGATCCATTAGAACAATCACTTAGTGTATTGGGTCACTGCAATTACAATAACATCCAAAATGGGCGCCAAAGTGGCGCCGAAAATCTGGAAATATACATGTGCATCTACTAAGCGTCTTAAAGGGACACTAAGAGATGTGTTGGAGGCTGCGCCCTCAATTATGATAAAAACTGGGATTAGTATATTTTTATAATTGTATTACATGTATGAACTTACACCTATAAGGATTAAGAAAAATCAGCCCTCTTTGCACAAGAAAACGTCGATTCAAAAATGCTCGTACAGCCGGGACGAGCATTTTACGTCCGACAGTAGCCTACCCCCAGCAGTACGCGTGATACATAACGCGAACCATATTTGCATAGAGGGCGTTTTTCAATAAATAGCGATGATATTGTTTTAATCAAGTTTTACTGTGTTTTTGTTAGTAGAAACAACAATATGGCAATTTTTAATGGTCATCTTGAATTCTGAAGTAAATTTTTAAACATTTAAAATTTTCAACACCACTTAATGTCCCTTTAAGGTGTCTTACAGGCCTATATTTAGGGTAAAATCTTGTAAACCATATCTAAACATTTTCACTTGAAATAGAATACGGTATCATATTAATAATTGTTCTCTATTTCTATTTTGCCATTTTTGTTATAACGGCGTCCATTTGTCAAAGTAGCAACAATTCAAGACATGAATTTTAAGATTAATTTTGACTATACCGTATATCATCCCAGAAAGTACTTAGAGTTGTGATTTAAGTGATGGTTACACCCACGTATTTGGGGGTCAACGGATCAATTAGAACAATCAGTATAGAGTCTCTGCAACTACAACTAATCCAACATGGCTGCCTAAATGGCTGCCAAAATGGCGCCTGAAATCTGGACAAATACATATTTGCATCTATGAACAGTTTCATGGTGTCTTACAGGCGTATGTGTCGGTAGAAACTTTGAAACCATATTTTCACTTGAAAGAGCATTTAGTAGAGTCATTATCTTGGATTCCGTGACCATTTTCTTCCTACCTTAGTTTCTTAGTGAGTTTGTCAACTAGAACCATTTTAAAAGAAAATTAGGGTTTATCCTTCATGTAATTCTGCACGGAATTAGCCTAGCACAAAATCTGTGTTAAACTGTGTAAAAGGATTAAAGGATTAGACAGCTTTATTCAGTAATAGAGGCTTAACACCAGTCTAACTCATAAATGAATTACACCAAGGATACACCAAAATTAGCTCCCATGCATTTCTCAAAAGTGACGGGAACATTCTTTTATAGCGCAAATTCCAAAATGGGGCCCAAAAATTCAAATGGCTTTAATTATTAAGCTAAAAAGCACACCAAATTGTTCGGCTGAGCACAAGGATTCCGAAAAAGTATAGTTTGCTCTACTTCCGATGTTTGGTTAACGAGTTATCGGGTAAAACGTAAAGAGGTCGCTGACCTTTGCATATGGGGTCAAAATTTAAACTTAAGAATCTACCCCATGTTCACTCAAGTACATAAGGGCATGTACTATAACCATGATAACTTTTAATTGACAATTGGCATGTAAAGATTAGATTACCTGAAAATATAATGTGCATTCTATCCAAAAGTTACTTGAATAGAGTTTAGGGTTACCTCCAAGATGGCCGCTGATCCGAAACACGGAAGGTCTCTAGCAAATATTATTATGTATGCTACGCTCGTTTAAAGGAGGTGTCCCGCAAGCATAAAAGTGTGTATTATATGTTAGAAAAATAACTATCGAGCCCAACTTTTGTAATTATATAGAACAAAACACCACACTTATGACAAAAACAAATAAAAACCGCAATCTCTCAGCATGCACTTTTTAAAATTCGGCGATCGAAAGTCCCAGTGTCGATGATATCATAGTTATACAATGCACATGCGCAAATTTGAGCACCGATACCCATGACGTCATTGACACCGGGACTTTCGATCGCCGCGAATTTTAAAAATTGCATGTTGAGTGATTGCGGTTTTTATTCAGTTTTGTGACAAGTATGGTGTTTTGTTCTATATAATTACGTAATTTCGGCTCGATAATTATTTTTCTAACAAATAATGCTCAATACTGTGCTTGTGGGACCCTTCCTTTAATACAAACCCGATCTGATCATTCATTGTTGATCAAACATCTCAATACCTTTTGTAACCGAACAGCAAGAGCTATATTTAGTAGGGTAATTGGTCGCCAGCTTCGAGACAAATTTGTTGTTGTTACGCTTTTGCCGTCGTGGACTTTATTAACATTTTTCTCGTATCCATGAATGTACATTATGTTGGATTCAAATGAGATTGGATCAAGACTATTCTTTTCTCATGTCCGAAGGCTGACAGCATGAATTGTTAATTTTATTTGTTGTGAGTGGCTCTTATTACTTCATTCTTTCTTCCGTCTTTTCTTACTTTTATTTCATTCAGCTAGCATGCTTATATATAGACTTTTTACGAACATTTTGCTTGAGTCTGGTCCCTTCAGGACCGAAGCGTGTGTCTGTACGGACCAACCATGTAAACAAAGAGTCACGTCTCCACACCCCTTTCGAAAAATGTGTCAGTTGGGCCCGCATAGAACAGGGTTTTATCGTGGCATAAAGGGGTGTAACAGCCTTACACGGACCCTAACATAGGGCTGTCCCAATACACCATTTATCCTGGTTGGGGGGGGGGGGGGGGGGGGGCGGTCCTTTTAGTGGATATGAGGTTACGAGGATGTGCCGCCAAAAGGGTCCCATTTTCACCCTCTGGTAACTGAATGACCCCTTGTTTTGTTACGTTTGTCTTACCTGTAATGATTGACATTATTATTTCACAAAGGAAGGACTGGTTTTCTATGAAGTCAGACCATAGCGATATCGAACTGAAAAAATCAAACAAGAAACAAACAATTTGAATAGCTCAAATGCGTCTTCGATTGACCTCACAATTATCATCATACTGCGAGGGCGTCTATACGTCCTCGCAGTATAGAATTGCTCAGATGTAAAAGTAGTAAAATATAGATGAGGTGACATTTGTTGACATTTAGGCCGCCCTCTGTTGGTTTGAGACAAAACACACCGGGCAAGAGGTCCTATAGTTTACATAGGCCAGATCAAGTTTTCTAACTAGATTGTGGTGTCACAGCAAATTGTTATCAAAACTGTCTTTAAACTTGCTTAGGAATGCTATAAGCTATCGCATTTCACACAAAAAAACTAAAACTAAATGAGTTTTACAATTCATTAGAAAGAAATTTCATATTCTGCCTGGAGGGAAACAACAGAGGGTGTCCCATTTGTAAATACATGACATCATAGGTCACCTCATCTTAAAAAAATTGTCTGTAAGAGTGCATATCAAAATGTTATAAGCTTACGGTTCCTGAAGGCTTCCTCGTCTCTTGGACTCATCTGTGTAGGCCTATACAGGCCGGTGAATTTTGCCCTATCCTGTTTTCCTTCCATTACTTGTGTTCCCCTCTTAATATTCCTATACTGTTGCACAGTCAGAAGCGGATCCAGGGGAGGGGGGGGGGGGGGGGGGGCCGCGGGGGCCCGTGCCCCTGTAAATGTTGTAAACAAATATATACAAAAAAGGAGAGAGGGAGAGGGGGAGAGAAAGGGGGAAGAGAAGGGGGGGGGGGGAGCACGGCAAGGGGGTGACCGCCCCCCCCCCCCTCATATTTACTATCGTGTCGGTTGAGATTGGCACTGTTCGGTTCATTTGACAAGGGGATTCATGAAATTATGATGGTCAAAAGTACACAGACGGACATTTTTCGCGCGCTACGCGCGCATGTGTCCCCAAAAAACTATCCTTTTGGGTACTAGCTTATTTAGAGCCAAAATGTACCTCAATCAATGGGTTCAAAGATTGAGAAAAAAAATCAACTTGTGAGGGGGAAACATCCCCCCTTCATACTTCCCTGTCCGAACTTTTCAACCATCTATACTTAAATCAAGGAACATATCAGTCTAATGATCAACTTCTTTCTTGCATTGATAAAACCAAAATATTGATTGGAAAAGAAGAGGTGGCTTTTCAATAAAATATTGGTCAAAAGTATACACCAGATCGTACCAAATAGGCTCAACAATTGAACAAATTTCCAACTGTGAGGGAAGCACATCCCCCCTTGTACTCCCCCCTGTCCGCGTCACAAGTTGGCTGAATATTCTCAAATGTGGCCCCCTAACAAAAATCCTGAATTAGTGAGGGGTTCACATCACATCCCGGAATCTTTCTCTGTTTTGTTCACCAAACCAGGTCAACTGGAGTCACGTGTCCAGTAAATTTACTCGATTAATTTTCTACCTATATCTGACTGTTTCACTATTTATTTATTTTACATATCATTATTTTTGGATAGTGTTTGATAAGGTATTTAGGGATTGTCATGACTGCATTGTCGGTTTTCGGTTTTCGTTTGACAACTATACTTATAGGAATATTAAAGCGTAACATTAAATTGTTTGGCATTGTTAAATATATGCCTAATCCAT
This sequence comes from Ophiura sarsii, assembly GCA_035610835.1. NCBI lineage: Eukaryota > Metazoa > Echinodermata > Ophiuroidea > Amphilepidida > Ophiuridae > Ophiura > Ophiura sarsii. The sequence goes on from CM069451.1 coordinate 60,099,714, forward strand.
GAATCGGATTATTGATTGCATATATGAATTTGAATATATACGAGATGGCACATGCCGCGATCAAAATCGCTTTATAATCTCAACAAATGTCGGCGCCCTTAAAAAAAAGATGTAATGTTGTCCTCGACTGCCCGCTCAACAGATTTAGGGCCGCTTTTTTTTCCCAGATTTTTTTTCTTCAGATTTTTGTTTCCAGATTTTTGTTTCCAGATTTTTTTCCCACTTTTTTTTAAAACAGTTTAAATGGCATTGAATATTAAATTAAGTGTTTATAACATACATGTATATGTGCGACTCTTAGAGTGATTACAACTTTGAGCTTCCGCTAGTATAAGAAAACAAAACAAAAAAACAAACAAAAATAAATCCACCCGCCCGCCCCTCCTCTCTGAAAGCTGTGGAGGACAACATTACTTTTTTTTGTTGACCTTTGTTGCTCCGAACCCCACGCCGCAAGGCCACTCCACTCGCTTCGTTCGTCAATTGCTTTCATGATTTGATCAGGATGGGCGTAGTGGTTTACGATCTACCTGAGACTACTTAGGGAGCAGTTCCATTTATACGCGATAAATTTATCGCGACTGTATCGGGGCCTGATATGTTTTGGACCCGATGTTTTTCAAGTTGATACGCGATAAAATAGTCATCAGGCCCCGATAAAATAGACATCGGGGGCCCGATACGAGGCCTCTGCCATACCCTGGGGTATGTTTAGCAAATAGAGCGGGACATTGTTTAGCAAATACACGAGGATAATACAATTTACGTTAAACATCCATAATCAATAACATTATCTCTAAAAACATGAAATGCTGAATTTGTACCTTACAACTAGAATAAATAACCCGAAGCTCTATTTACATACCGACCACTTATCTTTCGTTATATTTAAACAAGCGGTAATACGCTACTCGATAAATAATCCTTTGCTACTCGCAACTGTACGCGCTAAAAATCTCATCGGGGCCTGATAAAAAACTCATCGGGGCCCGGAACTTCTCGCAATTTTTATCGCGTACAAACTGTTCCCTTACATGTACATGCCTATCTTAGGTATTTTAGTCTCAGGGTTTATTTGCCCGTTGATCATTCATCAGTTTTCCATTCGTTTCCAGTCTCTGAAATTCCAGTTAGTTATCATTGTATGTATACGCGTGTGGCAGCCTCAATACCTAAATGCAACATTTGAAGAAAAAAACGCGTCCTTAGAGCTTGAGTCGGTTTTGTACCTAAATCTCTTCTCCTGATATTAAATGACACATCAATACCCAACATTTAACAATTTTAAAAATGCGTATGGTATTGTAAAATGGCTGTGGTACACGGTTAGCCACCGGTAATAATGTTTCCTTTATAGATGAGGCGACCGTTGTTTACATCAGTAGTGTTTACAAATTGATTAGCGCCTGGTCTAAAGACATGCTAGAGGTACTAGTCCATGACTACTGCATACATACTATTCGAAAGCAAAACACACATCACTGAGCGCCAATTTTAAAAGCACATGCCCTTATGGTGCGTACGCATACTGCAGGGCAACCAGATTTAGTACCTGGTCTCTCACTTTGCTTAGGGATGCAGACCATGACTACTGCACTATTACACCGTAAGCATTGTAAGTAATGATCAATCAAGTGTGAATTAAAGCACATTCCCTATAGGTGCGCACGCATACTGCCGGGCACTACGTCACCAGTCACACCATTTATATTAAGGGTTTTTATTAATCAACATATTGAATTTTGTCGATTAACATTGAGAGTAAGGTAATTTCAGTAGCGTATGAAAAGTACACTTCTATTAGAAATGTTATAACACACATGATGTATTGATTAAATGTAACCGTCAACTGATATTACAAAGGCCAATATCTGTCTCCAATACCCCGCGCGGCATAAGTTTGTGGCGTTACCTTACACGATGAACCCAGTTTTGGGTGGTTTTTTTAGTTGTCCGAATTAAAATTTAAAAAAATTGCTCCGAAAGGGAAAAACACAATAAAAATAGAACTAAAAACCTCAAACGTACACTACCAAACCTTTCTGGTGTTTAATAAGTATCCCTCCGTTTAGTTCAAACTGGGATACTAGTCAAAGGGACTTGAAATGGCAACATGTTTATCGTTCATTGTACTGTGCGAGTTGCGGGTGTAAAATTATAATCAGTTGAACAAGCATACATAATACATTCATCAATTGATCCTGGTACGAGTCTCACTTCTTTCACACGGCATGGCTCGCTGTGTGTCTGGCTCGATACGAATGAAGCCTGTATAGGCCTAATATAGACTACTACGTGACATATTATAGAAATGCCAATACAAATCATCAAAACATAATTTTCCGAATTATTTCACTATTGAAATCATAGGAACAACAAGTTTACAGTGCATTCATTCAAGGAAAAATATTAATTAGTTTGTTCTATCATTTTTCATACCACTTAAATTATTAGTATTACATTTTTCTCAAAGATATCAAATAGGCCTACTTATAACTATTAACATTTTTAATGAAAAAATACGTAAAATCGTATTCAGTTTGACCTTGGCCTAAGATTTTAGGAAAATAGTATTTCGATCCTCTTTCAAAATATATTGGGCAACTTTTGAGTTCCTCGCATGTTCTATATATAATGTATATGATACAGTAGCGATACAATCGGCGGTTAATGCCGTTTCTAGTCCCTTTATTCGATTGTCCCTGGTTTTAAGGGACATTAAGTGGTGTTGACAATTTTTAATGTTTAAAAATGTACATCAGAATTTAAGATGAACATTAAAAATTATCATTATTGTTGTGTCTACTAACAAAAACACAGCAAAACTTGATTAAAACAATACCATCGCTATTTATTGAAAAACACCCTCTATGCAAATATGGCTCGCGTTATGTATCACGCGTACTGCATGGGGATACTGTCGGACATAAAATGCTGGTTGCGGCTCTACCAGCATTTTTGAATCGACGTTTTGTTGTACAAAGAGGGCTGATTTTTCCTAGTCCTTATAGGTGTAAGTTCATACATGTAATACAATTGTAAAAATATACAAATCCCAGTTTTTATCATATACTTTTGTAATTGAGGGCGCTGCCTCCACCACATCTCTTAATGCCCCTTTAACAACAGGTGATATGAGAGAAACATTTCAGCCATGCAGACCATATGATTATGAAGGCCACAATCCTGATACTAAGGGCGTGTTCACATTATAATCTCTTATCCGGGACCCGAGTAAATCCAGATTCTATACGGGTTGATAAACCCGTTCACACTTCCACGCTGAATCATGGCGAAACTCTATCCGCATTAAAACTAGCATTAGTGACCCGGAAGTTAACGTTCACGTACCGATGACCTGTGACCTAGCTGAAATCATAGCGCATCACAATAACATGATACGAAAGTGTTAAAATATCGCCGAAAAAATAAGCGCGAACATGCCAAAAGCCGGGAAAAGTTGCAGGGAATGTGGCGGAATATGAAGCAAATCATAATGGGTCAATATCAGCAACTGTTGATTTCTGTGCAGCGGTAATATTTTCTATATATTCGGTGACCTACTCACGGTAATCCGGATAAAATGGCGAAATTGTGTTCATACTACGATCGATGCGGATAATATCCGGATTGTATGCAGATTGAAACCTGCACTTTTCCGGGTTTCACAAAATTTTAATCCGCATAATTTTTTTGCATAAATGTCTGTTCACATTAGGCTTTTTATCCGGATATATCCGGGTTTTATCCGGGAGATGGGAAAACTTGCTACTATGTGAACACGCCCTACATTGTTAAAACGCTGTTTAAAAAATGTAAACAACACAAGTTAACCAGTGCATCGCTCAACGTTGTTGCCCAAAATTAAATGAACTTGTTTAAAATATTGAGCAATATTGTTTAAATTTTGAGCAACGTTGAGCGATGCATTGGTTAACTTGTGTTGTTTAAACGGTGTTTTAATACTGTATATCTTTTGATTTTAGGACTCACCCGATACAACACGCAACTACGGTGATCACCGAGTGGCAGAAAGACACAACAGATGTTCGCCACCTGGCCTCATTGTTCCCGCTTGTCCGCTTAGGAGGAGACAGAAGCACTTTATATTCCAGGAATTTATTGAATGCGGCGTAGAGAAGACAGCATGTTGCCGCACGAAGACTCACCACTTGCGTGTGTGATAAATTGTCTGGTATTACGTGTTCCAACATCATTTGTTAAAAGTTTGCCGCTTTGTTTGTTTGTTTGTTTGTTAGTCTCCTTTCCTTGTCTTTTATATATTATAGATGCTGGAGCAGTTATATCGATAGATAGAATGACTGGTTGTTCAATTGAGCTATTGCTGTACTCAATTCAAGTTTACCGGAACTAGATTTCGAAACTGAATTAGTTGTGTACGCCCTGACAAACAACACCCGTTCGCGTTTGGCTCTATTATTACGTTAAATATCAATAGACAAACTAGAGAATAGAGAACCACCCAAAACGGCGACGTTCATGAATATACAATGAATTATTCATCACGTTAACACATGTGCAGACACAAAAAATGGTTGTCCCCTTACGCCGTTGTTCCTATGACTATGAACCAGCGTGTCCACATAAAATTGAGACACACAGCTTGCATTGATAAAGGTTCCCTCTACCTATTGTCAATGCATTGGAAACTAAACCCCAAAATAGCAATCTAACCTTAAAGGAAATCCGTGCCAAGGAACTTTAGCGCTCAGATATGTAGCATTATTATTATACGGACCCCTTCTGTAGGTTAAGGTTTTTAAAAGTACCGCGTAAAGACAAAATCGGCTTTAGAAAGAAAAACTGTCACATGTATGGACGTCGCCATATTGATCAAAGCTATGACTAAACAGTTACGAGATGTTCGCATCTCTGTTTCATGTATTGATATTATCGATTTATGCATTGAACTCCTGCGTGATACCGTCCAGCGACCTGTTGCTGATGAGGCGGTTTAGTGACGATGACATCACAATATTGTGATGTCATCGTCACTAAAATCCCAACAGCACTTACGACACAGACAACCGGGCGCGAATTTCAAATAATCACAGGTTGGGGATGTGCAGTTTAAATTCGTTTACTTGAACATTATAGTTCTGTGTTCAATAAAAATGGTCAATACACATTAGATAATTATTTTCCTACCATATAATGCATGGTTTAATGAATAGAACGGCATTCCTTTAAGCATTCCATAATTTGCCAATGTTCTTCTTTTGAAATTCCGTTTTGTCAATCACTGTCCGTGTTAACCCCCCCCCCCCCCCCCCCCCCCCCCCCCCGGGTGCCGGGGTTTTACCATGTTTACCAAGAAGTAATAATGAGGATTATATTACCAACTATAAT